>CAJHNH020008540.1:287500-322500 GCA_905116865.2 Candidula unifasciata
AAGGACTGTCTGATCGGGCTAAATATACACGAGGACTAATTATAAAGACACCGTGATAAACATTTTAATTCGTTACAATGTTAGCCAATCAGAAAGCGTTATCGAGAGTTCATGCAAATGGCGCCCTAGCAACGGAAGTAAATAAAGACGAGCAAGATAGCGATTAAATTTGTGAGAAAATATAGGCATGGATCAAACAAAAAGACCTTTACGAATCCCGCCCGAGTTTGCAACTTATGCAGAAAAACATGGCATATTTGATATGTATAAGGTATTACTAATTTAAATATAACCGAAATTATTAGAATTTTGGCGAATTTTGTGACATTATGAATTGACTTTCACACACAATAAACAATACTGATACTCCTTTGATTATTTTTTTTTCTTTTTAAAATGAGGGGATAGATAGACTGCAAAAACATTTGAATAGGCTAAGTTCAAAAGGCAGAAAATATAACATTAAAATAAATACTGAAACTGAAGTAAAGCAGGTCCGCTATTTATCTAGTTGAAATTCAACTTGAATGGCACATGTCTGAAGCAAATTAAAGAATTTGGCTCTCCTCCAAACGGCGTCCTAATATTATGGCAGCCATAAAATATCCTTACGGGGCTCAGTTCTATTAAAAATATGCAGGCTCCGTATAACGAAACAAATGCTCTAACAAGGTCTCAGTGATATGTTACTTGCGAACCTGTTTCTGTGACTGTGCCTCACCGCCAATTGTAACCCTTGCGCCGCTTTGTGCGGCGCGGATTAGGGCTAAACTAGATGGCTGGTACTCACGAGCAGCAGCTACCGCATCTCCTGCAACTTCCTCCAATTAATTTGCTCCTGAGTCCCAGGCACCTAGTTTAGCCCCCCATCTGCGCAGCGCATAGCGGCGCGGGGGATATGCTTGACGGTGAGTTTAATCGCATTTTGCGCATGCCGAAAAGTGTGAGGATACAGTCGGCAGGTCTGACATCTACCGCTGCTAAATCCTCAATCGGACGAACAGTATTGCTAATCTGCGGCGAAGCTCGTGGTCTGCCCGCCAAATCGCTTTCATCGTCTGTAATGTCTCGAAATTGTCAATAGTCGCTATTATCATCTGCAGAAACGCTCGGAACAGATCAGAAAATAGAAACAACATGCAAACGAGCTAGTTCACTTATATAAAAAATGACTTGTTTTTTAGGACATCTTGACATAAGTATGAGTGCCAAGAAACAGATTATAGACAGCATGTTCATACCAACACTATGCTACCAGTGCCAGACTTGGACATTATCAAAGGCTAACCTACGTAAAATTAACACCTGTGAAATGAATTGCTTGAGAAACGCTGCCTACTTATCCGAGGCAAAGTTATAAATCTTCTTCTTCTTCATATCGTTCACCAGCTGTACACTCTGGTGGAAAGTTCTGGTTGTTCGTCCACTTCTGAAGTGCAGTCCTGCTCTAGAACCTGAGTGTTGCATGTGCATCAATTTTAGAAATGTTAGAAATGATATTATCAAACCGACTGTAAGAACAACACTATGCGGCAAATTCATTAGGAAACAGAAGATCACATGTTTTGGTCATCTAGTTAGAATGCATCCAGAAAAACGACCAGCGCAGGCGCTACACATGAACAATTCTGAAGTGAAAACCCCTAGGAGAACATGAATTGATGACATTAAAGAGCTTATAGATCTACACAGAATGACATTATAGCCATTGCTGTCCAACAAGCAATAGATCACAAACTGTACCTCCACACGATGGTTACGCACAAATGGAAATTGATGATGATGGGGAAGTCGAGTAATTGACTCATTCAAATTTTAAGTCACACAATATGATTATCTGATATAGTGCTGTGTGGATGTAGATAGGTTTTTTTGTAATGAAATTTGAAGACTTAAATAAACAGTGAAAATAATTGTTATAATATAGCTTTTCAAAATATGTGTATGATCCATACTGAGAGATGGAATGATTCAGTAGTGTTACAGGATTTGAGTGGTAAATCCACCTTGTCAAAAGAGAAAATGAAAGCCAAATAGATTTTAGAAATTTGATTTTTGGGGATTGTGGGGGGGGGTAATATTATTAGAGAACACTGTGCACTACTATGTCGGCCAGACTGTACACAACAATGTCTGCCAGTTTTGTACATGACTATGTCCACCAAGAACACTGTACAGAGAACACTGTGCATGACTGTGTCTGCCAAGTAGTAGTATTTATTTTAATGTTATATCTTCTTCATTTTGATCTTAGCCTGTTTAAATGTTCTTGCAGTCGATACTAAACTAACAGATGGTGTTCTTAATGCCATGAAGACGCTACCAACTCTTGATTATCTGGACACATTTCCAACAGTTGTAAAAGTTAGGGATGAGTCCCATGCCAGCTCATAGTGCAATATAACACTATCGTCTGGAAAGGTGCCAATCATGTCCGCCAAAGTGTACATGACTATGTCTGCCAAACTGTATACGAGTAAATCCACCAAACTGTACACGACTGTGTCTGCCAAACTGTACACAACTATGTCTGCCAAACTGTACACAACTATGATTGCCAAAATGTACACAACTATGTCTGCCAAAATGTACACAACTATGTCTACCAAAATGTACACAACTATGTCTGCCAAAATGTACACAACTATATCTGCCAAAAGGTACACAACTATGTCTGCCAAACTGTACACAACTATGTCTGCCAAAATGTACACAACTATGTCTGCCAAAAAGGTACACAACTATGTCTGCCAAACTGTACACAACTATGTCTGCCAAAATGTACACAACTATGTCCGCCAAACTGTACACAACTATATCCTCCAAAATGTACAATCTGTAATAAAGAAGTTGAAAATATCACCCACTTTGAAATACATGGATCTATTAATGGGGATTTTCCACAAAAAGCACAACATTATATCTCCCTCAACACCCAGAGTTGTGGAAGAAGAAGTTAGAAACAAAACAAGTCCAAAGGGGCCTGGCTGCAACTCAGTTACACCCACTCCCCCCCCCCCCTTTCCATTAAACATGTATAATTAATCATTTCTACAGCACTCATGCAGATATAAGCATGGACTATTAGCAGCCAACAGAAGATTTAAATCAGGGCTTCTGAAGGTATTGAAGTACTTACAGAGGAATGTGAAACTTAAGTGATTTGTTGTGCACCTTGTCAAATGGATAAAAACACGAGCTCTCATGCAGGAAACCAGGGTTCAAATCCTGAGCAAGCTTGGGGATTTCTTTATGTCAAGAGCAAAAATAACCAGCACAGTCAATTGTGACAGCACTAGTCATGCAGCCTTCAATCCTCAGACTTGAAGATCCCTCACCTACACCACACAAGTGGTAATTACAAGCAGCAGTGGTCAGTTTTTGAATTTTTTTCGGCAATTACCCGCCACAAGTATATGTTAGATTGTAAGTAAAGGACTACTCTCATGTTGTTAGCACACTGGGCATATGATGCCAGACCAAGATTTGCAAGGACCAAATGGCACTTAATGATTGATGTGGTCAACATGGAGCTGGTTGCCCTTACTTCCCTAGACATGTCCTGTGACCCACACATTCGTGGGGTCATACACCTGTTTAGACAATAATGTAGATAAAGATGGGGGAATGGGGGACTGAAAGAGATATTAAAATACAAACACCATAGGCAAGAGCAGCTTTCATAGCACTAGGAAATTTGTGGAGGTCAAAAGAAATTAAAACTAATTCTAAACTTAAAAATGTTAAATTCTAATTTCAAATCAGTACTGTTGTATAGAACGGACACATGGAGAACAAGTAAAGCACTTAAAAATATACTACAAACATTCATTAACTGATGCTTGTACAGAGGAAATTAAGCGGTATGATAGAATCACTAATGTTGAGCTTTGGGGGAGAACTAGACGAGTTCCAGTGGGCAAGAGAAGAAAAGACTGCGGCGTTGTTTAATAGGACACATGTTGAGAAAACCTGAGAACAAAATAACTTCAGTGTCTTCGCACTTGAACCCACAGGGGCATATGAATAAAGTATGACCAACAAAAACATGGAGAAGGCAGCTAGAGAGTATGGTTAAAAAGATGGGGAGGACATGGGGAGAGCTGCATGTGATAGCCAAGGATATAACAACTTGGCGTGAGTTGGTTGAGGGCCTATGCTTCATTGGGGGATAGAAGACACAATCACTGATCACTAATTCCTGTTCCCCACTTTAAGCTGAGTTAACAGTTTTAAGTTTTAAAAAATGATGTAAATCAGATAGCATGAAATCTGGTCAATTTTTGCGATGATCTTCTTTATTCAGAGGCTGATTGAGCAGTTGGTGATCATAAGGCCAGATGACCCAATTACATTTCTAATTAATCAGCTTAACAAGGAAAATGATGATGGTATGGAATATTTGTGCCTGTATGTGTATCTGTATGTGTGTGTCTGTATGTGTGTTTGTATGTGTGTCTGTATATGTGTGTGTCTGTATGTGTGCTTGTATGTGTGTCTGTATATGTGTCTGTATATGTGTGTGTCTGTATGTGTGTCTGTATATGTGTCTGTATGTGTGTCTGTTTGTGTGTTTGCATGTGTGTCTGTATATGTGTCTGTGTGTGTGTGTCTGTATGTATGTTTGTATGTGTGTCTGTATGTGTGTTTCTATGTGTGTCTGTATATTTGTCTGTATGTGTGTCTGTGTGTGTGTCTGTTTGTATGTCTATATGTGTGTCTGTATGTGTGTTTGTATATGTGTTTGTATATGTGTCTGTATGTGTTTATATGTGTGTCTGCATACATATTCGCATGTGTGTCTGTATACATATCTACATGTGTGTCTGTATACATATCTGCATGTGTGTCTGTATGCATTTCTGCATGTGTGTCTGTATACGTATCTGCATGTGTGTCTGTATACGTATCTGCATGTGTGTCTGTATACGTATCTGCATGTGTGTCTGTATACGTATCTGCATGTGTGTCTGTATACGTATCTGCATGTGTGTCTGTATACGTATCTGCATGTGTGTCTGTATACGTATCTGCATGTGTGTCTGTATACGTGTCTGTATTTGTGTCTGCACTTTTTATGTACATGAGACAGCATGTGCGCAGGTTCACAGCTGTATTTGCAAAGATGTATGCATCTCTGTGCCTGTAAGAATCTGATTCCTGTGTGTATTCAACAGTTGTTCTGGAAGCTCACACACATATATAATTTTATGTGCATACATCTGCATATGTGTGTGTTTATACATAAATATGTGTGCATATGCGTATGTGTATGAACCATGTATTTGTTAGTATTTCCATCTGTGAATGTTTGTGTGAGCAAATATTTTTTTGTTTCTGATTGTAAGATTGTAATGGCTCACAACTGTCTAGCAGAGCTTCAATGTATTGTCAAGATGAGTTGTTTTAAAACACAATTTTAAAAATATTTTTTTTCTTTTTCTTTTGATGGGGTGAAAACATTAATACTTTTTATCTGTTCATAGTGTACTGACCATTCTTCTGTAAAACCAGATCCTGGATCTGTCCAATTGGCTTTATAAAGCAAATTAAGCTTTATGGACCAGTAGAAGACTTATATCACACTGTAGACTTCATAGACGGTTGTGGGTCTTCTTATCTGAAAACCACTGGCAGAGAGAATGAAAAAAGACCAGTCAGCTGATTGTCAATGACTTACTTTCATACATCCAAACTGGCTCTGTACATAGTTCTTAAGAGTACATAGTTATTAACTCTTTGAGTCACAAGGAACGCATCATACGTTTGAAGCCCAGTGAACGCAAGATACGCCAATTTTACCTCTCTCTTGACAACCTCTGGGCCTCTGACGCTATCTCCCTGGGATTTCAGAGAGTTAAGGAATCTGGAAACCAGCATCTTGCACATGCAGAGTGGCTTGCATCACTTGATAAGACCCAGATCAGGGGCATGTCCTGGATTGTCTGTCCAGGTAATCCAGGTGTGTGAGGTAACGAGCAGGATGATAGATTAGCTGTTGCTGATCCGGTAAAACTACCCTTGGTCTCCCCACAGACCGCCCATATACATACTGGCTCACTTGTGATTGGTAGACCTTCAGCCACACGAAGTTAGCACAAGGTTACAGGGTTGTTCTGCAATGCCGTTGATGTTGCATGTTGTATATTTCAACATGCCAGCACTTTAAACACTCCAAAAACATGGACAAACTGGGTCTAACACAACCCCCCCCCCCCCCCCCCCCCAACCCACCCACCCACCCCCCCACCACAACCCCCCCCCCACCTCCACCCCCCCCCCTCTAGAGAATGCTGCAGCCTATATTACAGGCATTCTCTTTCTCAAAATAAAAACATAAATGCTAGACAACCCAGAAAGCAAACAACAGAGTGGCACACCCGTAACCAGCAGGAAAGTAGACCAGCCCAACAAACTTATCCATAAAATGTGACCTACTTTGTTTGGGGAGACTAACTGAAACCTAACCGCTGATTCTCTGAGCAGTGAGCTAGTTTATGATAAATTGTGTGTGGGGAAAACTCTGTGGGACCAAAGTGGAACTGACAGAGAATCTATACACAGAGAGACCTATTCAACAGAAACAGACAGAGAATCTATACACAGAGAGACCTATTCAACAGAAACAGACAGAGAATCTATACCCAGAGAGACCTATTCAACAGAAACAGACAGAGAATCTATACACAGAGAGACCTATTCAACAGGAGTTGAGTAGAGCTTCTGGAAGATATTCAACATTGAAGGGGAAACATAGGCAGACTTTTAATCAGGTTGCTCTTAGCATGCTGACTTTTCTTTGGCTACTGAAGAAAGGTACAGATCACATATGGGAATTTCTCCAGTGCCTGAGATGTCAGTTTTGACTGATTGATTGATTCATTCATTAAAGAACATTCTATCTCACAGTAGGCTAATATAGATTGTATGGAATATTCTTCATTCTCTGAAATCTACATTTGCTTAATTAAACTGTTCTACATTTAACTTTTCGTAAACATTTTCCATTATTTTTGTGCACTTACACACACACACACACATATATGCCTACCTGCATGTATACACAAGCACACTCTCTCGCATGCACACAAACATTGTATTGGTACTAGCCAGCCAGTGATTTATAATCAAATATCTATGACCAGTGATTTATAATCAAATATCTATGACCAGTGATTTATAATCAAATATCTATGACCAGTGATTTATAATCAAATATCTATGACCAGTGATTTATAATCAAATATCTACGACCAGTGATTTATAATCAAATATCTACGACCAGTGATTTATAATCAAATATCTATGACCAGTGATTTATAATCAAATATCTATGACCAGTGATTTATAATCAAATATCTATGACCAGTGATTTATAATCAAATATCTATGACCAGTGATTTATAATCAAATATCTATGACCAGTGATTTATAATCAAATATCTATGACCAGTGATTTATAATCAAATATCTATGACCAGTGATTTATAATCACATATCTATGACCAGTGATTTATAATCAAATATCTATGACCAGTGATTTATAATCAAATATCTATGACCAGTGATTTATAATCGAATATCTATGACCAGTGATTTATAATCGAATATCTATGACCAGTGATTTATATTCAAATATCTATGATCAGTGATTTATAATCACATATCTATGACCAGTGATTTATAATCAAATATCTATGACCAATGATTTACTCAGTGCCGAAGATCATCGTCCTGGGTCCACCAGCCTCGGGCAAGCACTCAATTTCAAAAATGATTTGTAGCAAGCTCCACTGTGTCCACTTGACCAAGCAAAGCCTGATCGATGAAGCAGAAGTTACTATTCGAGAAAAAGCCAGGAACATTCTGGCAACTTATACTGTAAGCCATTGTTTAGCCGAACCAGTTTTTTTGTTAGTTAAAATTAAATTATTAATTTCACTGAAGCTTTTATCTGTGAATGGGCCAATAAAATTCTAGGATATTTTACAATAATCTTTTATTCAGAAGAGTCACCAGTTCTGCCTATTTTTTTAAGCTGGCTTCTTTTTAGTAGAAGAGCAGAGATATTTATAGGAACCGTTTTGCGTCAACTACAACGGAGTCAGTACAATACAATACAAGGTTAGCCATGACCATTTTCAGCTAGGGTCAGAATTATTGCTGCTCTCTGCCCTGTCTGCTATATTCGTGGTTACTGTGCGGTCTGTCATCAAATCAGGTTGTCCTTTGTGTTTGTCAGTTTCTTAGCGCTCGTTGTTTGATAAGGCGTCTTCTCATTGGATTTCTCTCGAATCTGGCCGTTCCTGCTCTGCGCTCCGATACAACGGAGTCTGCTTCTTCTGTCTTTTCTACTCAAGTGGAGGATGAACTAAATCATTTAATAGCAGATTTCCTTATCCTTTGTTATCAGCTCTAGTTGCTTTCATATATTATAATGTAGGTAATATGTCTGTGATTTTCTTTAATTTAGATCTTTCCATTTCCTTCTACCTTCTGCATTCCAGTTGCAGGACTTTCTAGTTTTGCTGTTAAGTTGGTTTCTTATCTTGTCTTTTTTTGAAGACCTTTGTTATTGGTTGGATTTTTTAGCTAAGTTTTTCTGAGGTATGAACGAGTCAGTTCCATGCTAAGTTACCTTACTCACCTCTGATGACATGATTATTCGATGTGTGTGTGTGTGGTACTATTCTTTGCTTTCCTTATGGACCCAGGATAACACACAGCTGGGCTTATTTGTAACAAAAGGAATTGAACTCTTGGCCAGTGCATTGGTTAGTGAATGAACTTACCATGAAATTCTGGAATAACACTTTTTTTTTTAATGTTGTATATTAGCTGTTAAATTACACCTGCAGGTAAAGTTTAAAAAAAAAAAAGGAACGGTCTCTTTTCCACACCTTTAGGCATATAGGGCATATAGGGCTAGACCTATATATTTATAGACCAATTGACACACGATGGGTGACGTCAGCATCACGCCGGTGCAGGTTAAGTATACCAAATTAATTCTGTCTGTCCTAGTTATTGGTCCATTGGTATTAAACAATGTGTGGTGTGTTATTATTTTATACGTTGTTGTGAGCATACTAGAAAAAAAAATCTGGCTAGATATCTAGTAATTGATGTCTTTTTGGATATATATATTTAATACATTAAAACTTTTTTAAAGTGCTTTTATTGTCTCCACTGCTCACTAGAAAATCTCCTGCAACTAAAATAGTCATAGAATAAATGGTCATTGCTGATGTTTTTGTTTATAGGTGAATATTATTATGCTTGATGTTTCTTTGAGAAATCTGGCCACACCACAAAATACATGGCGAGCTTGGAAACCAATGGGCACACCACAAAATACATGGCGAGCTTGGAAACCAATGGGCACACCACAAAATACATGGCGAGCTTGGAAACCAATGGGCACACCACAAAATACATGGCGAGCTTGGAAACCAATGGGCACACCACAAAAACATGGCGAGCTTGGAAACCAATGGGCACACCACAAAATACATGGCGAGCTTGGAAACCAATGGGCACACCACAAAATACATGGCGAGCTTGGAAACCAATGGGCACACCACAAAATACATGGCGAGCTTGGAAACCAATGGGCACACCACAAAATACATGGCGAGCTTGGAAACCAATGGGCACACCACAAAAATACATGGCGAGCTTGGAAACCAATGGGCACACCACAAAATACATGGCGAGCTTGGAAACCAATGGGCACACCACAAAATACATGGCGAGCTTGGAAACCAATGGGCACACCACAAAATACATGGCGAGCTTGGAAACCAATGGGCACACCACAAAATACATGGCGAGCTTGGAAACCAATGGGCACACCACAAAATACATGGCGAGCTTGGAAACCAATGGGCACACCACAAAATACATGGCGAGCTTGGAAACCAATGGGCACACCACAAAATACATGGCGAGCTTGGAAACCAATGGGCACACCACAAAATACATGGCGAGCTTGGAAACCAATGGGCACACACAAAATACATGGCGAGCTTGGAAACCAATGGGCACACCACAAAATACATGGCGAGCTTGGAAAACCAATGGGCACACCACAAAATACATGGCGAGCTTGGAAACCAATGGGCACACCACAAAATACATGGCGAGCTTGGAAACCAATGGGCACACCACAAAATACATGGCGAGCTTGGAAACCAATGGGCACACCACAAAATACATGGCGAGCTTGGAAACCAATGGGCACACCACAAAATACATGGCGAGCTTGGAAACCAATGGGCACACCACAAAATACATGGCGAGCTTGGAAACCAATTGCAAATGTTAAATTTCTGCATTATGTTAAAACTACTGCTGACTAGACATGTTTAGTTTATGCTGTAAACAGTGCCCAGTATGTCAGTTTGACGGCTCAGGTATCTTCTTCTTCTTCTTCTTCTTCACTTCCTCTTTTACCGCTGTGGGTGTCGAGGGAGATATAAGGTTCTGTTTCTAGCTCTTCTGGCTGCCTCGACCATGGGCACATCGTGCTGTTGTAGAGTTTCTCTGATGTTATCCTTCCATCTTGTTCTTGGTCTACCCCGTGCTCTACGTCCTTCTTCTCTTTCCATGTATGCTTTGTATGGTATGGTGTCACAAGGCATTCTCTCTAAGTGGGCAAACCATTTCACTTGCTGTCTTTGTATGTAATCCAGAATTGGTTCTGTGCCGACTTGTTCTCTTATGATCTCATTCCTGATCTTATCTCTTATGGTCACTCCTACAGCCCTTCTCAGACATCTCATTTCCGTGGTTACTAATTTTCTTTTATGGTTTGTTGTGAGTGACCATGTCTGGCACTGGTAGCACAGAGTTGGAATAAATATGCTTTGAATAAGATGTCTCTTTGTGCTGATTGGGATTGGGCTCAGGTATACCGGCTGCAAATTAATGGCATTTAAAAAAAATTTGGGTGAGTTATTCTAACGTCATAATAAAGTTATGATGCCTTTACTTTGTTCTGAGTGGCTGTATCAACAAAATGCTTTCTTGGTCAACGGGAAAGAAAGCAGTTTTTTTCTCTGCTCCATTTGGATTTAGTAATTACTTACCTTCATATGAACAAAAACAAAAAATAACGTTTGCACAAAACAATGACTCTAAATAAGAAAAATCCATTTTCTTTTGTGACTTAGTGGCTGCTATGTCACAGTAGCTAGTAGGCTTGCCTGTCTGCTCTGTGGTGATAAGTTCAGCTTCCTGGATTTTTATACAAACTGGCCAAGACTCCAAAGTTTTTCTGCTTCTTTTCTTCCTCTAGTATTTTTCGGTGGTTTCAGAGTATCATAACAACACGTTAATTTTTAATGAAATTTTAAAAAAGGTCATTTTTACAGATTTGTATGAGGTGAAAGGGTTAATAACTCTAGTCAGTATGTCTGTATTAAATTCTACTGGAGTAGCTGTTCTTACTGGCAAATAAAACAGAATTGGTAAAGTTTCAGCATGATCTTTTAGACTCTGCCAACTGACATGTGGATGGAGATCTTGAGCGAACGCTGTCAAATGCCGGACACTGCCAAGAAGGGCTGGCTGTTGGAAGGGTTTCCACAGACAAGGGAACAGGTCCTGGCCATGCAGGAAAATGGAATCTATCCAAAACACTGCAGTAAGCAAAGAACTCATCACTCTTTTGGTACCAGTCAACACACTACTTACAAGTCTATAAACTTACTATGTTCCCAACTGCTGCCTGATAAGTACCTTTCTTTATTTTTCACACACACACACACACGCACGCACACGCATGCACGCACGCACGCGCGCGCTCACACACACACACACAGATATATATATATATATATATATATATATATATATATATATATATATATATATATATATATATATATATATATAAATATATATATATATATATATGTGTGTGTGTGTGTGTATACTTTTACAGTAACATATATGTAGTGTATTTAATTTGGAGCCAAAAATAACACTAAGTGTTTTTATTGTGTTTTTTTTAGCATTTGTCTGGTAACAATATAGCCACCAAATTATCTTCATCACATAGCTTAAAGATTAGCCATCATGGTGTAGTGGCCAGACACTTGCCTGCAGATCCAAAGTTCATGGGTTCAAGCCCAGATGGAACCGGATTTGTTTTTAAAATGACCTTGGCTTCCAGGTCGACCTAGCCTTATATGGGTACCAGGTAAAGTCCTGGGAAGTAAAGCTGGCCATCCTGATGTTGATCCCATCATCCACAGAGTGCCAGCTGGCCTATACAAATATGTGCCCAATGTGCCTGAAGGTGGGGACAAGAGTCCCTCATTTTGCATAGATCTAAAGGTTAGTTTTCAAAGCTGCAAATTTATTCAAATTACTGATCATATATACATATATATGAGGTTAGATAAACTCACATTTAATTGAGGGACTGTTTTGTATGCATGCATTTTTCTCCCTACCGGTCTACTACGTGAAAGTTTGACACCTTGAGATTACTAATCTCAATCTGGATGGCAGGTTGACAGGTCAGTCCTATATACCTTGTTCAACCTCAAAAGAAAATATGATTATGGCATTTATAATGGCCATAGTCTGTTGAACCCTCAGTCCTGTGCAGCTAAGGAGTTTAGCTAATAGATGGACTGATCAGTTAAGTACTTCCTGTTATGTGTTCAAAAAATGACAAAAGCCATAAAATTCAGGAAAAAGGAAGATTAGTGGATCAGCGTCTTTAACTCCAAATAGTTCTAGTACTTTCTTCATTGTAATTTAGTTACGTAACTGCAGAGTTACTGACACACTGTCTTTTATGTATGTTTCTGTTTGTGTAAAGATATTTGTTCGGGTAAAGTCACTTTTTGCACCAAGTGATTGTGGTCTTTGATATTGTTCCTGAAGTTTCTTCAGATCAAAACTTTCCTTTAAACTGAGTTGATCCCTGTATGGGCTCCTGTGTCGGGGACGACAAGAATAGACCAGCTGCCTCCCCAGCGAGCATGTTGTAGGAGTCAACTAATTGGGGACTTCCTGCAAAGTCAGGGTGCATCTGCCAGAGTGGCAAGGAACAACCAGCTGCACACAAATAAGCCAGTAAAACAGATGTACACGCAAAACTCAGGCTGTGGGACAAAGTCAAAGTTTAAATGGATGAACAACCAGGACTTTCTGCAGGAGTCCAGTGGTACCAGTAGCAGTAGGTCTTCAGACTATATGTTTGAAACTATCTGTGTGGGTTCCAGGTTCTGTTTAGGTTGAAAAAAGGCCAGACCCACGGCCCCCAGACAAGCATGTCATAAAAGGCAACTAATTTGGAGTTTGCCGAAATCAGGTGTGTTGGGCTGAAAGCCACTGCTAGTGCAGCCTAGCTGTAAACCACAAGACAGTGTGCCAACACCCATGTAAGGGTCAGTACAGAAGAAGAAGAAACTGAGTTCTCTGTTTTGTTAGCCACAAACTCCTGGTTATTGTGGTAATGCCTGTAAGAATCTGATTCCTGTGTGTATTCAACAGTTATTCTGGAAGCTCCAGACAAAGTTGTGATTGAGCGAGCTGTGGGCAAACGAGTGGACACCAAAACTGGAGGTAAGTTTGTACTTTAACTCTTTCATTGCCAGAAGATTTCAGAACAGGTGCAGAGGGGCCACCATAACCACAATGAGCAAAGCATGATGTGCCATAACCAGAGCGTCATTTGTTAGCTCTGCGTTTATGGAAGCCTCCTTGGATGGCAGGGAATGATCTGCCCCTGCCTTCCCTTGAGGGCTGGCCATTCTACATGCGGTTGCTCTAAAGGGGTTCTCTGGGGGCAACAGCTGTAGATAAAGAGATAAAGAGGACCCCACACAAATGAGGCAACATCATGTCCCATTAAACAATGGCCACAGTCATACTAGAGATAGGATAGGATCGACGTCTCCCTTCGAAGTCAGAGTACATCTGCCCGAGAGACAGTTAACAAAAACCACACACAAATAAGCCACTAAAATAGACGTACACCCAAAACTCAGGTCCTGGAGCAAAGCCAAAAGTCCAAATGGACAAACAAACTGGACCTTCCACCAGAATTCACAGCCGGTGAACATAAAGAAGAAGAATATCCTGATGCATCATTTTAAGGCTCGCTCGACTCCTGCCTTCTGTTTCACCCTCGGCAAATGATTTTTGGTCTCAAGTCCATCACCTCTGGTGTCTCTCATCAACATTCATCTTAGAATTCCTCTTATATATCCTCAATTCCTTGATCTATTTTGCTCACTTACCACCAACGCCAAGTTTAATTAGAATTGGTAAAGTCCACGTGTGGGTCCTGGATGCCCATTGGGGGCCCAAGGGGGGGGGGGGGGGGGGAGTAGAGATCCACTGCCTCTCTAAAAAGCATGTCATAAAAGGCAACTAATTTGGGATTTTCCCTCTGAAGTTAGTGCAAGGAACTAGCAGTCTGTATGCAAGTAAGCCAGATATGTAAAATGGATGTGCACATAAAATTCAAGTTCTGAAACAAAACTGTAGTCCAGAAGTGGATGACAACCAGAACTTTCCACGGGAGTTTACAGCTGGTAAACGCAGAGAAAAAGAAGACTTGATGAATAATGTTATACCAACATGGACAAGATACCATGAATAATTAGAATTGATCGAGAATGTGATGCTAACATGAAGGTACCTACTTTAATGGAAACTGAACCTTAACTACTGCATAAATAAAACGGTACAGGTGTGATTTGTACCCCGAGTCAAGTTCATTACTCTTGGCATTCTGAGCTTTGTGATTATCTCTTGCAGAAGTCTATCTTTGTGATTATCCCTTGCAGAAGTCTATCTTTGTTATTATCTATTGCAGAAGTCTATCTTTGTGATTATCCCTTGCAGAAGTCTATCTTTGTTATTATCTATTGCAGAAGTCTATCTTTGTGATTATCCCTTGCAGAAGTCTATCTTTGTGATTATCCCTTGCAGAAGTCTATCTTTGTGATTATCTCTTGCAGAAGTCTATCTTTGTGATTATCTATTGCAGAAGTCTATCTTTGTGATTACCTCTTGCAGAAGTCTATCTTTGTAATTATCCCTTGCAGAAGTCTATCTTTGTGATTACCTCTTGCAGAAGTCTATCTTTGTAATTATCCCTTGCAGAAGTCTATCTTTGTAATTATCCCTTGCAGAAGTCTATCTTTGTGATTATCTATTGCAGAAGTCTATCTTCGTAATTATCCCTTGCAGAAGTCTATCTTTGTGATTACCTCTTGCAGAAGTCTATCTTTGTGATTATCTATTGCAGAAGTCTATCTTTGTAATTATCCCTTGCAGAAGTCTATCTTTGTGATTATTCCTTGCAGAATTCTATTTCTATGATAATCCCTTGCAGAATTCCATCACTGTGATTATCCCTTGCAGATAATCTTTGTGATTATCCCTTGCAGAAGTCTATCTTTGTGATTATCCCTTGCAGAAGTCTATCACATCACCTTTGACTACCCTGGCAATCCTGAAGTCCAAGAGAGGCTTGTGGCTCCAAAAGGTATCACTGAGGGTGAGATGGTCAGTGAACTGCTAGTTTACCATCGCCACATTGAAGGAATTCTTCGATGCTATGAGAATGTAACCAGAAAGATCAATGCAGATCAGCCCAAAGCTGATGTGTTTTCTCAAGGTAAGTCACTTTCAATAAACATTGATTAATAATATGTGTTTGTCGTTGGCATGTTGACCGCATCAACCATCGAGTGTTGATGGGTCAGTAAAGTAAAGATCTTGTCCTGAATGTTCAATACACCTAAAGGCGTGGAGAAGTGTTCTTTACTTTGTTGTTGCTGTAAATATGTGCTTGTGCAGAATAAAATAAAGTTACAAAATTATGGTTTGAGAAAGGCATGGGCCAGAAAACAGCTTATCATAAACATCAGAAGGAGTCAAGTTTCTGACCATGTTATGAGAAGGAGAAAACTTGAACATGATGTGACTACTGGAAAGACTTGTGAAAGGAGAAATAGAGGAAAGTGGGAGAAGATTCTTGACAGTCTCTTGTCATAGTCTGGGTGGGTGTCAGAATACAAGCTGATGCCTGCTATTGGAGATGAAAGGTTGTGGAGAGGCAGGATTGCCCACACGACATATCAAGCCACTGGATGATGCTCTTAATGATGATGAGTGTACCTATCTCAAGCAGTCTGGCTTGACCATGCCACCATATTCCCTTCTCTTGTGTTGGTCAGTCCCACCATGTGAAGGCGGGGAGTTGAACCTTTGCTTCTTCTTCTTCTTTCGTTCGCCTGAAATAAGTTGTCTATATCAGCAGTTTTGTCTCTTGTATAAATTTCACTGTCGTTGTTAGTTCATTCAGTGGTCCATAAAGTTTACGTTCCAATGTTGTTCTTTCTGGCTAAAAAGTTTACCTTTATGTGTCAAATTCAGTGCAGTCCTGGAGTACATGCTCTGCTGTCTGGGGCACCTTTCCACAGGTGCACATGGATGATACGCATTTCTTGAATTTTGTGTAAATGTGGTTACGTAATCGGTTGTGCCCTGTTCTGAGGTGGAGGATAATGACTTGTTCTGGTTGGTCCATTGTAAAATAGTCGTCTTGTGCTGGGGCTAGTGGTTTCCTGATCGATTTAATGATTCTTTTCTTTTGATGGTGTGTAACTGGTACATCCTGCTGCACTTTTGTCGCACCTTCCCCTGCCAGTTGATCAGCTTTCTCATTTCCAGGCACTCGACAATGTGACGGTATCCACTGCATTACAAGAACCTTTGCTGAAATAAGACATAAATATGCTTGCTCATTTTGAAGCTTGATGAGAAGCAAAGGTTGTTTTTTTTTCACTGCGCAGAGATTTTACTTAGGTTATCTTTGAGAAGAGATTAGAAAACCTGTGGAGATATCCATTGTGAATGACTGACTTTCTACCCTACCAGGACATCACACAAGCGATAAACACCCAATGACACAAAGTGCCACCATGCGGATGAGGATCACCCGTGGAGAGGTCCCAGAAAACCCGTTCAGCCTTTAGGCCATATTTATGGCCAGGCTATATTGCGGCCCCTGGAAAAAGCCAGAGTAGGGCTTCAAATAACGAAAAATTTCATCCTAAAAAGGATGAGAAGTAGTTCACACAATAGAATGTGTAATAGTTATATCCATTGTGGTAAATGTAGTCCTTTATACTTCAGAACATTTCTTCTGATTTGCTAATTTTGTTGTTGTTGCCAGTGTTGTCGTTCCTGTGTAGCCAGCCAAGATCTAACGCTCCACACACACCTCGTGTAGTTTTGTTGGGACCCATTGGGAGTGGCAAGGGAGTGCAGGCAGCTCTTTTAGCCAACAAGTACAATCTGGTCAAAGGTAGGATTCATGTAAAATTGTGTGTTCCAGATTCTATCTAATTCCGTTAACCAAACTGTTAAAAACAGTAAACTCCTGTAGATAATGTAATTAACTTGCAGTGTGTTCTCAGTTGTCTTAACATGACAGCTTTTCATAATTATTAAAATAGATACTGTTAAAAAAAAAGAGAGCAACACATAATTCTCAGATCTTATTAGTTTTGTTTGTTTTTATGTTTTTATTAGTTTATGGGAAAAACCATATGCCTAAAAGCTATCAGTGACCTAGATGCAAAAAAACAACTGTCAGTTGATTGATTGAACCCTAAGGTATTTGTGCATGCAATTTTATCAATTTCACTGTTTAAATTACAGGTTTTTAATGTCAAAATTATCTTCCTCTCAGAATGCATGCATTTTTTTTTTTTAAGTATATTTTTGTGATCAGACATGATTAATTCCTGATGTATTGAAGTAAATCATGAGAAGGCAGAATATTATTGAGACATTATGTGGAAGGTGGGAGGATTTTCTTTTATAGAAAATCAATGACAACACCATGATGAGATTAAAAAGTGTAATGTCTTGAAATAAATTAACTTACAAAGAAAATTTGTTATCCGCACATTGGAAGATAGCATTCTTTAGGTATGCCATGAGAATGAAAACCGAAGTGCATTGTCCAAGGAGGAAAGCTCGAGGAGTATCTGTATAAAGTATGAGTAAGCATTACGTGAGACCACCGGCTGCGGGTAGACACCCCAGGGCTTGCATCATAAGGAGGAGAAAAAGAACAAATATACAGGGTCCCTTCGACTTAACGACGGTGTTCCTGTCTGAATAATATGTCATAAGTCAAACTGGTCATATGTTGAATTTATATCTTTCAACACCATTTTCATTGAAATGGGTTATTCAAATTGTAAAAAAACAAGCAAGTAGTGGGTGGCCTGAGCTTCCAGGTGGTCCTCTTTACGTGGTAGGATCAAGAAGACTTTGAAGTCCAGACCCTGCTGTGCTCTAGGCATCAGCTCCGGAAACCTTTGAACCCTACCAGTGTAATCTTTATTATTCGCTACTTTTATTTTTATAGATATGTTTGTGTGTGTGTATATGTATATATTGGTTAGTTGTGTATCCTTTACAGGACGTTGCAGAACCAACCCCAACAGCCCCTGGCTGTTGTGTAGTTTTTCTAGGCAAATTTATGTCCAGTAGTTTGCCATTGCTTTCTGGACGGTCGGCTTTCTTGATATCACTGTCGAAACCTACGCAAGGCACATGGCCTGCAGCTAGGATCGAACCCGGCATTACGAAGCGTTCACATCGATTTAGCCACAGAGCACTTATATATATATATATATATATATATATATATATATATATATATATATATATATATATATATATATATATATATATATATATATATATATATATATATATATATATATATATATATATATATATATATTGGGGTAAAAGTGCTAGTCATAAGTCAAAGTGAAGGTGCATAATTGTGTTGCTATGTTAGTATCATATTCCAAAATTCATTTATTACTCCTGTTTGTTCCAAGGCCTCATTATTTGTGAAAACATGAATAGGTACGTTTTATACCACCAGGACATCACACAGAGCAATAAACACTCGGTGACACAAAGTGCCACCATGCAGATGGGGATCACCGTTAGGTTATATTAGGGCCCCCGGCAACAGTCATAGTGAGGCTTCTAAATAACACACACACAAATTGCATGCCTCAAGGAGATGACGTTTTTTTAACATGAATAGACCCACTGCTCCTTCATTGGCATCTCATAAAGACAACTATTTAAGGATTTGCTGACATTGAATGTCAAGTCCAGATATCACAGCCTAACTGTAAACAACAACATGCTAACCACCCTTTTAAGGGTGAGTGCTGGAAAAAAAAACAGAAGTTATTCATCTACTCCCAAAGAATTAAACAAACATTCTATATTATGTTTTATGTTCCAAACTTGGTTTATCTCCCTTAGTTTCTTGTGCTCAACTGATCAAACAAGCCATCGGACAAGAAACCAAATCTGGCCTGGCTGCCAAACCTTATGTAGACCAGGGTCAAATGAGTAAGTCTATTTCTCTTTGCATGTGAATGACAACCATCTGTACATACATTATATGTTATTTTGTTTGAGGCCCCCTCCTCCTCCTCATCCTCATCATCATATTGTTGTGCCATTATAAGTCAGTTAGGGCTCATAGTTTGTATTCTTCCATTCAAGTCTATCTTTAGTAGTTGTTTCAGTATCATGGATGGCCTCTCTCATCAACAGTTGTCTCGAAGTTTCTTTTGTATGTCTTTGTTTGATGCCTTGGAAGTGATGTAAATACTCTCTCTGAGGCCTGTATAAGTGCCTCATATTTGAACATTGATGGCCCTGTGTGGTTTCTGGGGCCTCATTGTGGGGTGGGGGGGGGGGGGGGATAGTAAACCCAATGCCTCTTCCACAAAGCATATCAAAAGAGTTGACTAATTTTTTCCTTCAGTGTCAGAGTGCATCTGTCTGAGAGGCAAGGAACCAACAGCCTGCATACAAATAATCCAGATTTGTGAAATGGATGTGTATGCAAAACTCAAATTCTGCAAATAGACTTCAAGAAAATGACTGTTGAAGTGTACTGTGTATCAGTTGCTTCAAGCAGTCCTTACCATGTGATAGTGATCACCATGTCTGCTCACAACCTTCTGCCTTTTGTACTGACAGATACTTTACTGTCTAACATGTTTTTGTCTTCCTTTGCCTGTCTATCCCTCTGTCTTTCCTGCTGTCACATTAGTTCTTTAATAATCGGCTGACTGACCAACATATCGGAGCTTCCCTCCTAGACCAGGTTCTAGTGTATTTGTGGTAGTGTAATTAAAAAAAAACTCATAAATTTCTACTTTACCCATTTCTGTTCTTCCAGTACCTGATAAAATTGTGCTGGACATTCTACAAGATCGCCTGTGCCAGCTGGACTGTGTCACTCGTGGCTGGGTCCTGTATGGTTATCCACGCAGCCGTGAACAAGCCGAGCAGCTGGACAAGTCTAGTCTCACACCAAACAGGTGAGTTCACTCATCATATACCATTCAACTCATGTGTGTAACATTTTCAGTGCTAGCCAATAGAAATAGACAGATGCAAACAGTGGTGACTGGAGAGTGAGAAGCAACAATGAAATTCCTAATCTGTTGAAAACATCACTGATCACTGGCATCATGAGAGCTAATAGACTTAAATCGTTGGGACATATTGAAAGAATGTCAGATGATAGAGAAGTAAAAACTGTATACACCAGGGAGATGAATGGTCGTAGACCTCGAGGCAGACCAAGAAGACGATGGAGAGATAATATCCAGACAGACCTGCAAACACTTGGTGTCACTAACTGGAAAGAGAGGGCCAACCAGAGAGATGAATGGAGGTGGGTGATATCTACAGCAATTAATCTCAAGGGCTCGGAATGCTGAAGAAGAAGAAGTAAAAGAAGCCAATAGAAATAAATTCTTCTATGACAGTACTTGTCTAAATGACCACCGGTTCGTACACGGCCACGTATATTGACCACATACACAGTATGCTTTTGAGCAGTATGATATGAGCCATTCTTTAGAAGATTGCAAGAGGTAGTAGATAAAGTACCAGCCCATGATATTCTATGCATTATGGGTGATCTCAATGCAAAAATTGGTAACAACAACTTGAATAGAGAACTATCAATGGGAAATCAAGGATGTGGTACAATGAATGACAATGGGGAAAGACTGAGTGACTTCTGCACGGCGAATAAACTTGTTATAGGAGGAACACTGTTCACTCACAAGAATATACACAAGCTTACATGGATATCCCCGAATAGAAGAGATGTAAACCAGATTGACCATTTCATGGTAAACAGAAAATGGCGTGGGTCCCTACTCGATGTGCGTGTCAAAAGGGAAGCAGACGTAGGAAGCGATCATCACCTTGTAGTTGCTCTTCTACGACTTAAACTCAAAAAAGTTCACACGCACGTTAAAACACAGACAGCACACTACAATGTTAATCTTTAAAGAGAAAAAGACATTGCCACAAAATTTATAGTAGAACTCAAAAATATCAAGTGACCCAGACACTCTAAATGCAATCAGCATTCAAGACAGATGGAACCAGATCAAAGAAACATACAAACCAACTAGCAACAACATATTAGGAACCAGGAAACAACGTCACAAAGAATGGATAAGCAGTCAAACCATGGACTATATTGCCAAGCGAAAAAGAATAAAGAGCCTCATAAATCACACTAAATCAGAACGTCAGAAAGACAAACTAATGTTAGAATATAGCGAACTAAATAAAATTACAAAGAAAAGTGTCAGAGCTGACAAAAGAAGATTTATGGAAAATCTAGCAGAAACAGCAGAAAATGCTGCTAAAGCACATGATCTACAAACCCTACACAAAATTACCCAGCAAATTTGTAGAAGCAGAAACAATTATCACAGCATACCCATCAGAGATAACTAAGGCAGACTGCTCACCACAGAACAAAAACAAGACATGCAGTGGACTAAACACTTCTCCGACCTCTTGAGCAGACCTGATCCTGAAAATCCCCCAGATATTCAACCAGCCTCTCAGGACATTGACATTATTACTGAACCACCAAGCAAACAAGAAATCCTTAAAGCTATCCACACTTTAAAGATTACCAAAGCACCAGGCAAAGACGAATTGTCAGCAGAACTTCTCAAAGTAGATCCCACCACAACTACTAACATTCTAGAACCATTGTTCAAGGATATTTGGGAAAAAAGAAGTGTTGCCTGATGACTGGACTGAAGGAACAATAGTCCAAATCCCCCAAAAAGGAGACTTAACAGACTGCAATAATTGAAGGGGAATTACTCTACTCTCAGTACCAAGCAAAATATTTTGTAAAGTCATTATAATGCGGCTTGAAAAAGGAGTAGATAAATGCCTACGAGTAAAACAAGCAGAATTCAGAAAGGGCAGAGGAGCAACTGAACACATATTCGCCATACATAACATTTTAGAACAATGCAATGAATGGCAGAGAAGTATATATATAAATTTTGTGGACTTTGAGAAAGCTTTTGACAGCGTCCATAGAGACAGTCTGTGGAAAATTTTACGACATTATGGAATTCCAGAAAAGATAGTCAACATAACTGCTCTCTTCTATAAAGATTTTTCATGCAGTATAAAAAATTACAATACATCTTTTCCAGTAAAGACAGGTGTAAGACAGGGATGTGTTATATCATCTCTCCTCTTCAACCTGATGATTGATACTAAAGAACACAGTAGACAGGACATTGAGAGGCATACGATGGACTCTATTCACCATGCTTGAGGACCTTGATTTTGCAAATGATATAGCACTCCTATCACATAAACATGAACATAGACAGGAAAAAGTAACAGACTACACAGCACAGCAGAAATGGTGGGACTGAGAATAAATACAAACAAAACTAAGATCATGACAAGCAGTCCAAACCAACAACCAGTGACCATAAATAACCAAACTCTTGAAAATGTAGAACATTTCACATATCTTGGCAGTGTGGTGTCCCTGCCGGGAGGGACCGAAGAGGACATACAGTCACATCTGAACAAAGCTAGAGCTGCTTTTGGAAGTATGAGGCAAATCTGGAAATACAACAATTACTGCAGAGGAACAAAACTCCGACTCTACAAGAGCATCCTTTTGCCAGTTCTTCTTTATGGAGCGGAATGCTGGAGAATGACAAAAAAGGATGCACACAGCTGTCCGCCTTCCACCACACATGTTTACGTAGAATTATCAAAATTTTCTGGCCAGATGCAATCTCAAACACTAAGCTACTTCAAGTCACAAACCAAGAAACTTTAGACAGTATGATAACCAAGAGAAGATGGAAATGGCTTGGCCTCGTTATGATAATGAATCCTGATATACCCACCAAAACAGCTCTCACATGGACACCAGAGGAAAAAAGAAAACAGGGGCTCCCAAAAACAACATGGAAACGAACGATAGAAAGTTACCTGAGTACGGCATCTTTGACATGGAAAACTGCACAGGAAAGCATGGAACGTCCTTTCTGAAGCCTCATGTGTCACTAGGCATAACGAAAACTGATGATGATGATGATATGAGGCATCCTTTGATGATGAACAGGCACACAGACATTAAACAATGATTCAGTGATCATTTAAATTCTTTAATTTTAGAGGATCTTGCAAGCAGAACACTCAGCAACATAACAACAAATATACATCTGATATGAGACTTGTCCCTCTAGAAGTCGTAATCCAATAATGAAAACTATCCATATTATATCATAATAAAAATTCAATAAATTAAAAACCTATCATTCTCTTCTGGCACATTACTAGATTCATCATCATCATCATAAACCACTTTTGCCATTAGGCATGGTGGGAAGGAAATAATTTGCGATCCAGTGCACACTGGCTATTATCATGCTGTGAAGGCGTAGCATGTTTTTAATGTTGTCAATCCATTTTTTCCATGGCTGTCCTCTAGCTCTTGTAGCTGATATTGATAGTGCTTGTGATGGTATTTAATTTTGCTGCATTCTGACGAGATGGCCAAACCACTTGAACTGCTGTTTCACGATCAATCTAGTACAAGGTGTCATTCCCACAATTTGCCTGATAGGTAAATAATTCACTTGATCTTGGATGGTTAGGTTGCTGCTTTTCTCAGGGATCTCTTCTTGTAGGTGGTGATTTTGCATACGGATGCTTTAGATAGTGTCCATGTTTGGCACTGGTATTGCTAGATTAAAAGTGTAAAAGGCAACGTCACCACAAAGCTTAATAAATGATAAGAAAATTTCTTTCTGTCCCATCTCATATGACTTCTTTGTAAGTATGTCCTAATACTGCTGCAGTGTAACTTGGTCAATCTTGTTTCTTATATAGTTTTCTTTTCTAACTCCCATAGTTTCCTTAGGAGTTTCCCCTACAGTTTTCCAGTTTAAGTTGTTTAAAATCTGTCCTCAAAAGATCTGTCAGTGGTCCATGTCCAGGCATGCTTGACCAGCCCAGTTCAGCCTCAGAATAACATCTGAAATCGACTGTCCTTTTCAGAGTATGGGTGATGTTTTTATAGATCTGGGTCTTCCTCATGACGTAAACGCCCCCCTGGGTCTAGTTTCCACCAACTGTATAGAGGAACTGTTTTTTCAGTGTTTTTCTGTGTCAGGGACAATTTGACTGTTGCCTGTACCAGCCTCCCCTGTTTGCTGGTCATAGGCACTGAGGCTTGCTATGTGCAAACCCAGGTGAACAATGCATATGTGGGACAGGTGGCTGTGACTCAGCTGGAGTTGTTTTGCAAAGTTCCTAATAACAAAGTTTTTTTCTCCAGTTCAAATAAACCGAATGTCGTTGGTGGATATTTGTAAACAGTGGCTTTTGTTAGAGCACAGCCTCTCCATTCACTAGGGAAGGGAGTTGAATCTTATAACCAAGACCTTCAAATGTGAATTCCTGTTTAGTATCGTAGCTGCAGTTTTCATTTAAACTACGCATAGGTCTATTTAATTTGTACAGCTGGAATCATTCCAACTCTGTTACATTTCTGTCGCAACATAAGTTCTTGACAACAGGTAATAACTGGATAGGGGCTGTCAAAGAAAGAAAGCAGAAAGGAGAGAAAAAAGGAAGGAAGAATTTGGGCAGTAAAAGAAAACAGAGAATATAGAGGAAGCAAGGAAGACCTAAAGAGTAGAAGAATGAAATATAAAGGTTTTTTTTAAAAACAGAATATGAAGCAAGAAAGGAAAATTGATAGAGTAGAAGAACAGACTATAGAGGAAGATTGATATAGCAGAAGAACACAAAGATAGAAAAAGATTGAAAGAGCAGAAGAACATAATATAAAGGAAAAGAGGAAGATTGAGAGAGCAGAAAAACATAATATAAAGGAAAAGAGGAAGATTGAAAGATTAGAAAAACAGAATTTAAAAAAAAGAGTGGAAGATTGAAAGTGTAGAAGAACATAATATATAGGAAGAGAGAAAGATTGACACAGAAAAAGATAAAAGATGAAAATGATCATTTTGATAAAAAGCCTGAATATATCATAATTTATGTAATACAGCCTCGTGATTTTTCTGTTTTGTTTCTTCTGTAGGGTGTTTTTTCTGGATATTCCCACTGACTCAGTCATCGAGAGGCTGACTCTGAGAGCACTTGACCCCATCACTGGGGAGAGATATCACATGCTCTATAACCCACCTCGCAGTCTACAGGTAAGATACTATACAACCCACCTCGCAGTCTACAGGTAAGATACTATACAACCCACCTTGCAGTCTACAGGTTTCATGCTCTGTAACCCACCTCACAGTCCAAAGGTAACATACTCTATAACCCACCTCACAGTCCAAAGGTAACATACTCTATAACCCACCTCACAGTCCAAAGGTAACATACTCTATAACCCACCTCACAGTCTACAGGTATCATGTTCTATAACAGAGTTTAGGTTTTGGTTTCTACGACGGATCAACATTATGGCACAAGGGTAGTAATCCATAAGTGCTCCCTTCTACTTCTGACTCTTTTCTGAGTCCATGAACTCTGTTGCACTAGTGAGGATCCTGAAATATTTTGGGTAGATGTTAACTCAACGTTTTGCCCGGGCAGCGCCAGTAACCCACCTAACAGTCTGCAGGAAACATACTCTATAGCCCACCTCCCAGTCTACAAGTAACATGTTCTATAACCCACCTAACAGTCTTCAGGTAACATACAATATAACCCACCTCCCAGTCTACAAGTAACATGTTCTATAACCCACCTAACAGTCTTCAGGTAACATACAATATAACCCACCTCCCAGTCTACAAGTAACATGTTCTATAACCCACCTAACAGTCTTCAGGTAACATACAGTATAACCCACCTCTCAGTCTACAAGTAACATGTTCTATAACCCACCTAACAGTCTTCAGGAAACATACAATATAACCCACCTCCAAGTCTACAAGTAACATGTTCTATAACCCACCTAACAGTCTTCAGGTAACATACAGTATAACCCACCTCTCAGTCTACAAGTAACATGTTCTATAACCCACCTAACAGTCTGCAGGAAACATACAATATAACCCACCTCCAAGTCTACAAGTAACATGTTCTATAACCCACCTAACAGTCTTCAGGTAACATACAGTATAACCCACCTCTCAGTCTACAAGTAACATGTTCTATAACCCACCTAACAGTCTTCAGGAAACATACTCTATAGCCCACCTCCCAGTCTACAAGTAACATGTTCTATAACCCACCTAACAGTCTGCAGGTAGCATACAATATAACCCACCTCTCAGTCTACAAGTAACATGTTCTATAACCCACCTAACAGTCTTCAGGTAACATACAATATAGCCCACCTCCCAGTCTACAAGTAACATGTTCTATAACCCACCTAACAGTCTGCAGAAAATGTACTCTATAGCCCACCTCCCAGTCTACAAGTAACATGTTCTATAACCCACCTAACAGTCTGCAGAAAATGTACTCTATAGCCCACCTCCCAGTCTACAAGTAACATGTTCTATAACCCACCTAACAGTCTTCAGGTAACATACAATATAACCCACCTCACACTCTTCAGGTAACAGAAAGCAAGTAGAAACAGACTGTTATATTTTCAGGTTTTTAAGACATACACATGTAGGACCGGCAGGCCAGATTAGCAAGTCCAAAGAACAAGAAGCAATCTGCAGACTTTGCACTTGGTTCATTCATTAGACAATGCAGAACTTGAGGAAACATAATGAATATCTGTGTGTCTCTTGTTCCGAGGTCAGCCTAGCCTAAAAAATTGAAAATGTTCAGAAAAGTAAAGGCAGCTATACAGAAAAATTCTTAAAATAACATGGACACCAACATCCTGCATGATCTGAACATCGGGGAGAACTGGCTGATAAACAGCATCCTGTCCTGAAAGCTGAGGTAATTTGGCCATGTTGAAAGTCTTGGGTTTTTCCCTGGGAGAACGAATATAGAGGGTACAGTTCTTGGTAAATGGGGGGGGGGGCGTACAAATAAGCCATAACTGTAGAATGGACGTACAGGCAAAACTCCAGTTTTGTAACAAAACCACCAAAGTCCAGAGGTTGACAAACAACCAGCGCTTTCCACTTGATTTTACAGCTGGTGAATGTTAAGAAGGAGATGAAGAAGAAGAAGATATTAGTTAGACATACTGGCACTCAGTGTGTAATCTGGTAAACACCATACTGGCTGCCTTTAACTCTCAGCTTCCATACCTGGGTCCCATTTATGGGAAGGGGATAGGCACACTGCTCCTTAACAAGTATGTGACTGAACAAGGATTTGCTGAAAGTGCATGTGTAGGGCTGAAAAGTGCAGATATCACAGCCTAGCTGTAAACCATAATGCACACAAAAAAGTGTCAACCACCCTATTAAGGGTGAAAGCGCCCGTCTCTCTAGCGTAGTTGGCTAAACCGGATTGCGCGGAGACCAGGTGACGAACTCCTTGTGGTCCGGGTTCACTCCCGGGGGTGGGCAGAAAAGCCACATTTTCTCCCAGATTTACAGTATTTATAATGGAATCAAAGCCGAAAGGTTGCGATATCCATAATACCGAGCCTAAGGGTTAACAACTCATGGCTTCTGGATACTAAAACAAACATAAGGGTGAAAGCAAAAGAGGAATAAGATTTGGGAGCCAGTATTGTAAAAATTATGCCTTGATGTGGATTTGAACTGAAGTCTTTAAGGCTGACAGGCAAGCATCTAGTTACACTGGACTCTTACATTACCTTCCTATACAATATAACTAATAATCACACGGTGAATCATCTGACAGAGAATGCTTGAAACATTTACTTCCCATTTCCTATCATCATTAGGTCAAGGAGAGATTGTGGAAACATCCCAGAGATTCGGAGGAGAACGTCCGCAAACAGCTGTCGCAGTATCTTGCCTATGCTGAAGAATTGTATGAATTCTACACCGAGGGGCAGCATATCAATGCAGATCAAGATCCTCATACAGTCTTTGAGTGCCTAGAGAGCCTAATCTGCAAGCCTCTGCCCAAATCTTTCACCTAGGACATTTCTCTGGAGAGCTTAATCTGCAAGCCTCTGCCCAAATCTTTCACCTAGTACATTTCTCTGGAGAGCTTAATCTGCAAGCCTCTGCCCAAATCTTTCACCAAAGATATGTCAAATTTGGTGGTCCACGGGCTCCGGAGGTCTTTGGAACAATTTTAAGGGTGTGTTATCATTAAAAACATCAGCTTCAGAATGCAATTTTTTTTTCTGAGATTGTGTTACAGTACAACCTTATTAATACTAACTCACTTTAGTCTATCAGTCCCAAACAGTACAGTAGGTTATTGTAGTACAGATTGTAGATTGTAGTACAGTACAACCTCATTAATACAAACTCACTTAAGTCTATCAGTCCCAAACATTACAGTACAGATTGTACTACAGATTGTAGGTTTTAGTACAGTACGACCTCATTAATGCAAACTCACTTAAGTCTATCAGTCCCAAACAGTACAGTATGTGATTGTAGTACAGATTGTAGACTGTGGTACAGTACAACCTCATTAATACAAACTCACTTAAGTCTATCAGTCCCAAACAGTACAGTATGTGATTGTAGTACAGATTGTAGATTGTAGTACAGTACGACCTCATTAATACAAACTCACTTACGTCTATCAGTCCCAAACAGTACAGTATGTGACTGTAGTACAGATTGTAGGTTGTAGTACAGTATGACCTCATTAATACAAACTCACTTAAGTCTATCAGTCCCAAACAGTACAGTATGTGATTGTAATACAGATTGTAGGTTGTGGTACAATACAACCTCATTAATACAAACTCACTTAAGTCTATCAATCCCAAACAGTACAGTATGTGATTGTAGTACAGATTGTAGGTTGTAGAACTGTACCACCTCATTAATACAAACTCACTTAAGTCTTTTGGTCCTAAACATCGCACCATGTGTGACTATATTTAATTGTCTGTTCCAGTCACAATATTATTTACGCTTGAACATTTTATGTTTAGACATGGCAAAGTAAAACACCCAACAGCACACAAGACTCTTACAAGGGTTGTGTGTTTAGCTCCTGCGGATGTAGTATACCCATGAGTTTGTTGCTGTCATTGTTGCCTTATTTAGGCATCAGTTATGACCTTTTGGGAGTGAGAGAGTCAGAAGGTTACTCAGCAAAAGTGAACTCTATTTTGGTCCCAAGAGGGATATATTATTTAGATTAGGCCCCTTAGCATGCATTTTTTTAAACCTGTGCTCAGTTTTAAGCCCTGTGAAATTTGCATTCATGAGTTCTTACTGTATTTATAAATCTTAATAGCGGCTGGCCGAGGGTTACAACGTCAGGCTCTCATGCAGAAGACCAGGGTTCAACCCTCAGTAGGGTGATGGAGTTTTTTTGTTGGGGACAAAATTAAACATCTTAATCTTAACCTGTAGGTGGAGAGAAAATGTCCAGACAGACCTGCACACACTTGGTGTCACCAACTGGAAAGAGAAGGCCCCCAGAGAGATGAATGAAGGCAGATGATATCTGCAGCAGTGAACCTTAAGGGCTCAGAATGGTGACATCACTAGCCATACAGCCCTAAATCCTCAGGCTCATGCCCCCCCCCCCCCCCCCCCCAGTCTTCATTGCCCTAAAAAGTGGTAAATACAGACAGTAATAAGTTTTTCTATATAAATGTTAAAAGAAACAAAGTATGAGGTTCATCACTGACCTTAAAAAATAAAGAGACCTTTTCAAGTCTTAGCTCACTGTGAATTACTCAGGTAGGAAATATTAAAATGTTCTATAACATCCCCATCCTCATAATGTGGCTTATTGTATGCAGTACAGTGTCTCCTTTAAAGATAATCTTATTGCATCCCAATTTTTTAAATTGTATCTTTTGTCTATCTGTGACATTTGTGGACTCTCATTGCCTGTGGTGTCCCTTGTCATAGTTTTCAAGAACTGTACCCATTACAAAAGTAAAGAGGTGCATTGATCATATAATATTTGTGTAGACTAGTCCACACTTAATGGGTGATGTGGACAGTTGGTTGATTGGTTGGATAGTTGGCTGGTTGTTGATAAACTGGTTAGTTGGTTGGCTTGTTGTTTTATTAGCTTTCTAGTTAAATGGCTATTTTGTAAGCCTATTGGCTGATTAGCTGGCTGGTTAATTGGTTAGCTAGATTTTTGACTATTTGATTGATTGTTTGGCTAGTTTGTTTGTTGATTGGCTAGCTGCTTGTTTAACTGGCCAACTGGATGGTTCCTTATCAATCCTCTGGAAGATTACACTGTAGTTCTCTCACTGGAAAGGGCTTGGGTCACTTGGTATGAGGCTGATGTATAAACTTTCCTGTTGATGGGGCACAGAATTACCAGCCCCATAGGGACTGTGTTGAGGAGCTCTACTTCTCTTCTCCAGGATTAGAAATTTGTGGTGGTATTTACGTGACTGTACTAGAACTTTGTGCCTACTGACACAGCAATCCTTGAAAGATATTACCACCACACACACACAAAAAGAGAGAGAAGGTGTACCTCTATACTGAGAAATAGATGGGGAAAAACTAAACTAAGTGGAAAGGTATTTCTACACTCAAATAAATAAGAGGGAAAACTTGACATGGTAATAAAGCAAATATATACTCAGTAGTAGAAGAGGAAAGACTGTACATGGAAGAAAAGTACTTTCTAACGCAGTAGTAGAAGAGGAAAGACTGTACATGGTAGAAAGGTATTTCCTAACGCAGTAGTAGTAGAGGAAAGACTGTACATGGTAGAAAGGTATCTCCTAACGCAGTAGTAGTAGAGGAAAGACTGTACATGGTAGAAAGGTATCTCCTAACACAGTAGTAGAAGAGGAAAGACTGTACATGGCAGAAAGGTATCTCCTAACGCAGTAGTAGAAGAGGAGAGACTGTACATGGTAGAAAGGTATCTCCTAACGCAGTAGTAGAAGAGGAAAGACTACATGGTAGAAAGGTATCTCCTAACGCAGTAGTAGAAGAGGAAAGACTGTACATGGCAGAAAGGTATCTCCTAACGCAGTAGTAGAAGAGGAAAGACTACATGGTAGAAAGGTATTTCCTAATGCAGTAGTAGAAGAGGAAAGACTGTACATGGCAGAAAGGTATCTCCTAACGCAGTAGTAGAAGAGGAAAGACTACATGGTAGAAAGGTATTTCCTAATGCAGTAGTAGAAGAGGAAAGACTGTACATGGCAGAAAGGTATCTCCTAACGCAGTAGTAGTAGAGGAAAGACTGTACATGGCAGAAAGGTATCTCCTAACGCAGTAGCAGAAGAGGAGAGACTAAACATGGTGGTAAAAACAGCCAGCTCAAGATGAGGCCCTACAGCTCAACGGGAATTCCCATTTTTGGGAGGCCGGCCGTAGCCGTTCGGTGCTCATCATTGTTACCAAGTAGATTTATTCACACATTAAACTACTGTTTAATTATTTGCAACATGTATTATTGAAGGAATTATAATTTTGAAGATAAATAATTGGGCTATTAGAAATAATAATAATAAAAATAATAGCCCACTTAATTACAAATTTTTTTTAATGTTTAATTTATGTATAAATCTACTCTGTAATAATGGTGAATTCCCGCTGAGCTGTACGTCTTTATCTGAAGCTGGCTGTGGTCAAGACAAACTATAAATATAGCAGAAGGCACAAAAACAGTTATTGTAAGTAACGAAACAAAAATACAGTTTGTATATGTTTTTATCTAATTTTATTTATTTTCTATTTATGAATAATAAGAGCTGTATGTCAACTTTAAAAGTAAATGCGTTAACTTCACACATCATTTAAAAAGGATTTTGTTTAATATATTTAATAAACAGTTTCACAAATACTGTTTCTCATTATATTTGTGAAATAACAAACTGTTAGAATAAATGGTAATCTGAGTGAAAAAGTAGAAAAATAATTCAGAACAATAATGGGGGAGTTGTTCCTCTGCCCTTTATCCCCCAGTAGAATTGAGGTCATCTTTGTGTTAACAGAGGGGGTCTTCGTGGTGGAGTGGTCAAGCCATTTGTTTCACTCTGGGAAGGATGTGTGTTTGTTTCATAGATGCAGTTTTGATGGAGATCCTTGGGGGATTGTTAATGGAGCTGTGGAGTTCATGCTTTGTGTAACACTATCAGCAGACAGCTAGTCATTCTGTGAAGAAAGACCAAGCTATGTGGGATTAAACCTGGTGCAATAAAGGCAATACTCCCAACTTTACCATTTTAACTTGATGTTACCAGAACCTAAATGGAAGGCAAAGAATATGTTAACTTTAAAACTGTAATAATATGTTAACTGTATGTTACCAAAACCTTAACGGAAAGCAACAAATATGTTAACTTTATAACTGTAATAATATGTTGACTTTAGGTTAGCAGGACCTACATGGGAAGTAAAGAATATGTTAACTTTATAGTTGTAATAATATGTTAAATGTATGTTACCAGAACCTAAATGGGAATCAAAAAATATGTTCTTCTTCTTCTTCTTGTGTTCGCTTTCTGATTTACACCGACAGACAGGTTCTTATGATGAACTTGACTGTTTTTATGAGTTCCTTTTTAGTCCCATACAACTTTGTGTACAGTGGTGACTCACTGGGCCAGTATTCCCATCTTAATGGGCTGAACAAGGGACAGTCTTGCAGGACATGTTCTGTAGTCTGCACACATAGCCCACAAGGGCACAAAGGTGAACTACTTTGATGAAGCCTGTGCATATGCTGGTTAAGTTTGTTATGTCCTGTCCTGAGACGTAGGACAATGACCTGCCCATGCCGGTCAAGTAAGTGGTAGTCATCTCTGGCCGGACTCTGTTCACTTCTAATAGCCTGGATGGCTCTTTTCTTCTCATAGTATGTTACTGCATTCTCTTCCTGGTCACATTCTGCCCCTTTCTTAGCAAGTTTATCTGCAGTTTCATTTCTTGGTATACCACAGTGGGATGGCACCCACTGGAGTACAGTACACTTTTGGGCAGCCACCTTGTCAAGTCAGATCTCAAGTGAGGGAGTTTGCCACTCTTGAGGGCTTGAAGCACTGAAAGCGCATCTGTGAATATGACCACTTGGTGGCAGTCAGAACTTGTGTTGTGTAACATTTCGGCAGCCTGCTCTAGTGATGCGATCTCTGCTGTGTAGTTGGAACAGAATTTACCAGTGGGTATATACTTTGTGTGGCGGTGGTTGCCTGGGTATGTAATAAAGACGCCAGCTTCCCCATTTTTAACCGCACTGGTTGCTGATCCATCCGTGTAAACATGTATCCACGACTGTTCGGGGTAGTTTTTCTGAATTACGCTAAGAGCAGCTGTTCGTTTTTGAAGGTCATAGGACTCATCTCCAGTTGTGAATTCATTGACTGAAGTCATTATCTGTATTGTAACGCTGACTTGCTCCCAAGGTATAGGGTATAGGGTATGTTTCAGCAGTGTTGTTCTAATAGGTAGATCTGCTTGATACTGTCTTCTAAGTCTTTTCCCCTGATAGACAAAGCTGCTACGTTTGAGACACCCCAATGCCAGATCATCTAATCTTGCATTTACTGGGTGAGACTGCATACGATTAAACTTCTCCATCTGGATCATAGTTTTAGTGTCTCTTCTATAGGACAGTGTCTACATTGCAGTTATTTTCTGCATCTCCAGGATTCGTGCAGTTTTCATCGACCCTGTGATGAGTCTAAGAGCTTGATTTTGCACTCTAACAACTGTAGATAGAAAGAATATGTTAACTCTATAGTTGAAATAATATGTTAACTTTATGTTACCAGAACCTACATGGGAAGCAAAGAAAAATAATAGCACACCCACCCAGGCATGTCTTTAAAGACAAGTAAGGGTGGTGCTGGGCTCTGAGTTGGCTAACTCATCCCCTAAAACAACTCAAGCAACAAAAGACAAGTAAGGGTGGTGCTGGGCTCTGAGTTGGCTAACTCATCCCCTAAAACAACTCAAGCAACAAAAGACAAGTAAGGGTGGTGCTGGGCTCTGAGTTGGCTAACTCATCCCCTAAAACAACTCAAGCAACAAAAGACAAGTAAGGTTGGTGCTGGGCTCTGAGTTGGCTAACTCATCCCCTAAAACAACTCAAGCAACAAAAGACAAGTAAGGGTGGTGCTGGGCTCTGAGTTGGCTAACTCATCCCCTAAAACAACTCAAGCAACAAAAGACAAGTAAGGGTGGTGCTGGGCTCTGAGTTGGCTAACTCATCCCCTAAAACAACTCAAGCAACAAAAGACAAGTAAGGTTGGTGCTGGGCTCTGAGTTGGCTAACTCATCCCCTAAAACAACTCAAGCAACAAAAGACAAGTAAGGGTGGTGCTGGGCTCTGAGTTGGCTAACTCATCCCCTAAAACAACTCAAGCAACAAAAGACAAGTAAGGGTGGTGCTGGGCTCTGAGTTGGCTAACATCCCCTAAAACAACTTAAGCAACAAAAGACAAGTAAGGTTGGTGCTGGGCTCTGAGTTGGCTAACTCATCCCCTAAAACAACTCAAGCAACAAAAGACAAGTAAGGGTGGTGCTGGGCTCTGAGTTGGCTAACTCATCCCC
>CAJHNH020008540.1:327500-351810 GCA_905116865.2 Candidula unifasciata
TGACATATCTCCATGTCATGCATAAGACTGTCAAAGAATCTTCTCTCGTTGTCTTCCTCTCTTCCTCCTTCCACAGATCTTTCCAGTGGTCACAACATGTTCCATTTTCCCTCTTTTCATAACATGGCCGAAAAATGATGACTGTCTCCTTCTGATGTCTGTGATAAGTTGTCTTCGGGCTCCCGCCTCTTTCATAACCTCTTGGTTGCTCTTTTTTGGCTGTCCATGATATTTTAAGTATTCTTCTGCAAAACCACATCTCTGAGACCTCAATAAATTGTTTGGCCTGCCTACCGATTGTCCAGGACTCACAGCCATATGTTAAAACTGGATGTGTGTAGCAAGCAAGAATTCTTTTTCTAACCATCAATGAAATAGATATATTGCATAAGATGTTCTTCATTTTATAAAATGCAGTTTTTGCCTGTCCTACTCAATTTCTTATCTCAGTAATGCATCTTCCATCTGATGTTATCCATGTGCCCAGATACTTACATTTATGTACTTGTCCCAAAAAAAGCACCATTGACTTTTATTACACACTTAGGAATAATACTTTGCTATGATACCACCATTACTTCTGCCTTCCTTTATTCAAACCGATGCCCATTCTTCTACTTTCTTTCACTACAATGTCTATCATTTCCTGTAGTTCTATCTAACTTGTTGCTATCAAGAATGAATCCTCAACTTCTGCAGTCATTATTGATGGTCCATCATTGTTGACCTGCAGTTCTACATCTGGTCTATTATCATCATACAGTTCCCCTATATACTCTGTCCATCTGTTAATTATATTACTATGTCCCATTAATATGTCACCATCTTTTGGTTTTAAACATCGAGTGCTGTTACGTGTCATCTTTCCTGTTAACAAATTTATCTGTTGGTACATGGAATGTGAGTTTTTCCCGTGATTTTCCCCAACCTCTGTACACATTCAGCCAGGCTTCTTTAGCCACTTTGCATTTGTTCACTATTTCTTTTTGTATTCTAGAGTATTCTTCTTTATCATTCTTTTTCTTCCTTCTTGCATTCATCAACTCAAGAATTTCAGTTGACATCCATTTCTTTTTTGCAACTTTGTGGGTTGGTGGGATTGTCTCTTTTGATGTCTGCTGAACTGACTCACGCAACATATCCAACTGTTCATCAATAGTCTGTATAATTTCCATTGCATTACATCGGTTTTGTAGTGACATTGTACTGTTCCTTAATTTCGTTACACGTTCTAAGAATTCCTAATTTTTAACTTGATGTTCTGTGGTGTTTTTCTAATGTTCTTTAGTTTTATTCTAATTTTTCCTACAACTGGAACATAGTCACTAAAGCAGTCTGCTCCTGGTCTCGTTTTTGCTCCAACTTAGCAGCTCCGAAATCTTCTTGAAATCAAAATATAATCAGTCTGATTGCGGACAGTATAGCCAGGACTTTTTCAAGTCCACAATCTTCGAGGATCCTATTATCATGCAGTGCGACTCAGCTCATGCTATTAATCTGTCACCGGTCACATTCTTTTCTCCTAGGCCAAAGCCACCCGTTATTCCGTGCACTTTTTCACTTCCTATTTTCGCGTTAAAATCTCCAAGTACAATTGTTACTTCACAATTTTTGCATTGGTTAACAGCCATGTCTAACTCGTCATAAAATGCGTCAATATCTTCCTCTAAACTATCTGCTGTTAGGGCATAAATCTGTACTGTTTATGTCAAACGGTCTGCCGCGAAGTTTTACTAATAGTAAAAAAAAAAAAAAGTAAAGTAAAGTTCCCTTTTCACGCCTTTCGGCGCATCGGGCATATGGGCAGAGCGTCCCATATTTTTACAGACCATCAGCACTCTGTGGGTAATGTGGTCAGCATTACGCCGGCTGTCTTTACTTTCCCAGGACAGCCCATCCTGGTACCCATTTTAGGCTGGGTCGACCTGCGACGTCCCATACCACGATAAAAATCCACGCAGCCCACACAGGTTTCGATCGCGGTATGCTGGCTTACGAGTCGGACTCGCAACGCCTTAGCCACGGACGCCGCTTTACTAATAGTATATTGTAGAAAATCCTTTCACAATTTTTGAGTTCTTTGACCCCAAAATATTACCAACTCCCTTGCTATATTCCTTCCTACCTGAGTAAATAATTATGTGCTGATCTGAATAGTTTTCCCCTTTTCACTAATTCTTAATATGTTGATGTTCATTCTCTTCATTTCCATCTTGATGTTATCCAGCTTTCCGTTTTGTCGAGCGTTCTGACATTCCATGTACCAATGTTCAGGATGTTTCTACCATTTACTGGTTCTACAGTAGCCGGATGACGGTCGGGTATCACCTGAAGAACATGATGCTCCCTACTGGATGAGGTTCCCCATTCACGTCGTTATCTGAATCCGTTATGTTTTGAGTCATGATTTTCTAGGGATAATACAACGGTGGTTTCCCCTTGCTTCCGCCAGTCTGTATATGCTTTGACTCCAATAGCCTTTGTCTAAAGAGACTTACCCTGCAAGGCAGCAAAAGGGGGGAAGAGGCTATGTTGACTCTTACCCGCCGTTGACCATGTAGAGTTTTAAGGTATTTTTTAGAGTTAGCTGTCCCATAAAATTAAGTCGCCTCTTCTCAATGACCATCTTCTGTTTTGGTCCACGGCCATTTATTCAAAATATTCGTGGCTAACCTCTAATTCTAGAGGTCTTTACACCATCCGATAATAAATCAGTATTTAAAAAAAAAAAAAGATGATTAATATAAAGAAAACCACCCTAACCACTGCCACCACAAGTGGAGACAACTACAAAATGTCCATAAAAGATACCGGCAAGACTGTATTGACAAACAAGGAGATTTATATCAGCATCATACAAAGCAACCACCGCAGTGTAACTTCGATCTGTAGGAGAAATACCTAATAGGAACATTCTACCATACCATGTATGTCACAGAGGCGACTAAGGAGGGGTGGCAGGCTATTAGTTACCTTAGCCCCCAGAAGATACTAGGGCTAGAGTGTTTCAAAATGTCATGGCGAGATCTATTCTTATCAGCTTTTCCAGGTGTAATCCCTGGCGGGAAGTCCTGGTTGTTTGTCCGCTTTGGGCTGAGTTCGCGTGTGTGTACCCATTTTACAGATCTAGCTTTTTTAGTATGCGTACTGTTGGTTCGGAGGCAAACAGTTAGTCGAATATCGTATTCGTTTCTTTGGTGAGACACTCTTCATTTCCATCATGATGTTATCCAGCTTTCCATTTTGACATTGCATGACCCAATGTTTAGGATGTTTCTACCATTTACTTGTTCTACAACAGCCGGTTGACGGTCGGGTATCACCTGAAGAACATGATGCTCCCTACTGGATGAGGTTCCCCATTCACGTCGTTGTCTGAATCCGTTTGGGAAGATGCATGCTCTCAAAATTCTAAGTTTGATCTCCTTGCTACCATAGACCTTTACTGCTGTTTAATCTTTGCAATGCTATGGTCATCCTCCTTTTAATTTGTTTTCATATTGTCTCCATTGCTGTTTATTAAAGAGCTTAAATATTCAAAGTTTGTGACATTTTTAATTTCTTCATCATTTATTGTTATTTTGGGGTGACAGCCAGTTTTATCATTGTTTAAGAAGCCACCCCCTTGTGGGATGCAATTGTTCGTTATTTTGAAGCCCCACTTTGGTTCTTTCCAGGGACCGCAATATAGCCCGGCCATAAATATGGTAAAATGGCTAAACGCGGTTTCCGGGACCTCTCCACGGGTGATCCTCATACACATGCTGGCACTTTGTGTTATCGGGTGTTTATCGTTTGTGTGATATCCTAGTGGGGTAGACAGTCAGTCAGTCAGTTTATCTGTGTAAACTATTTTAGTTTTCTTTAAATTCAACAACAGATTTTTGATCTTCACTGTGCTTTTGGACAGATAATATTAAATTTTATATTCCCTTTACTCTATTCGAAAACACGGAGTTAATCCAACGTATTTTTTTTTTTTTTTTTTTTTTTTTTTTTGGCGTTTGACTATTGACTATATACTAATTACGGTTTTATATATTGGTTGGTAGTCGTGGAATCGTCTTGACTTTGTAAATGTGCACAGTGCTTACTTTGATTATGTACTAGGATAGTGGTTTAGTGTAAGGACACCTCTCGAATCAACAGAAACAATAATTACCTCGATTGGGACCAAACATAGGACCACTGTTTTATCATAAACGCAGCTTCAATTGCCGCTTGATTTGAAAACACTTTCAGTGGAAACGTGCCGTAATAATTTTTATGATTCCACATTTTTAAAGAATTTTTACGGACTTTTAACATTCATTTGCTTGAAAATACCAGAGTAACAATACAAATCTTTCAACCGGGTCTTTATGAATGTTCAAGATAAATTATGAAATGGAACTCTCCAACAGTCATGTGAGTGGAAGCGAAGAAAGTGTAAACAAATTTTTGGTTGAATTCATCACGCTGAAATATCAACAGATTTTTATCATAAATGGTGTGATTTTTTTATGTGTCCGGACTAGTTAGCTTTTTAGGAGTTATCTCTAACATCATTAATTCAATTGTGTTTTGTAGACAAGGTTTTAATTCAACTATAAATATCAGTTTATTCGCATTGGCTTTGGCTGACTTCTCGAGTTTGTTATTAAACATGTGGCTGGTTATTATTTCATTCTTGCCCTAAATAAGGGTTACCTATCGTAGCTTCAGATTTAATACAATTAACTGTATCTTTTCCACACGAAGTATTTTCTAGGGTTAGCTGTATAATAACCGTCTATATCACTGCTGAGAGATGTCTATGTGTTGTTTTCCCAACGAGGATCACACAAATAATTACCCTCAAGAAAGCAACAATAACTGTTGCGTTTGTTTATATTATTCTTTTATTATTCCTTATTCCCAACTACAGTTCAAATTATCTCGACTGGAATTTCTTTCCCGATTTGAACTGTACTCTACTCGCTGCAGCTACTACTTCTGGTAAAGAAATAACAGATAAAACTCTTTGTTTTATACAAGCTGCAGTCGGAGTTGCATCATTAACAGCCATTTTTGTTTTCACATCCATCTTAATTTGGGCACTGAAAGAAAAAATCTGCCTGGAGGAAATCAGTAAATATTTAACAGCAAAAATCAGAGGCCCTGACTAACAAAGACAGATCAACCCTGAGTATGATTGTGTTGATTGTTGTTATATTACTGATATGCTACACACCTTCTGTTATATTTAGTATCTGTATCAGCTTTCTTCGAGCCTGAATTCGGTTCTGGAAGAAGGTATGTGGTCATATACGACTTTTGTTGGTCGTTTGCTCTTCTACTCGAGAATCTCAAGGCCAGTATTAACGTTCTCTTGTATCTGAAAATGAGATCCAAATTTAGGAATACTTTTGTACGTCTTTTTGCTCTTCGGAAAATAATAAAGATGCCATCAGTATATACCTGATCTGGCAACCCTAGGCGACGCACGTGAAGTTCTGTTTCTGTTTAATTAAATGCGAGAAGTATTTTGCGCACCAAGTTAGTGACGAATCTTTTCTTGACCTTCCCTTCGGTATGAAATGAAATAACAAAACATCATTCCTTGTTTTGGAAATTTGGTATCTGTACAAATATCCATGTGTAATGTCGTTTGTGATGCTGTAGGACAGTGAAGGTAAGTGTACAGTTGTACACGCATGTGAGGATGGATGTTCGGTCAGCCTAGTTGACCATACAGTAATCATCAGCTGAATTAGTTGTTCACAATCAGTTCCAACATTTTCTCGTGTGCGTTAAATGAACAGGGCAGAAGCACAGATGGTTCTTAATGGTCTGAAGAGAATGATGCTGCGAGAAGGGACAAGGGGATCGGTTCGACGATCATCACTCATCGGAAAGATTATTGATTGAATCACTGTTATAATCTGCCTCCCTTGTTACCGATGACACATGTTATGGTAGACATGAGGAAACGTGTGTCCACAATCACAGCCCTGCATTTGGTTTTACTGCATACATCCGACAGCACTGATTTAGAAGCCAATGGTCTGAATTCGGACCTGTTCCACAATCACATCCAGTCTAGCTTTAAAGAAGTTTCTTTCTTCGGTGGACTTACTCAGCTGGGAAAGACAGTATCAGAATCCAGGTGGATGTGGATACAATAGCTGAGTGGTGTCGTCGTTTCCGGCAGACACTTAAAAAAACAAATTTCTAATAAACTTCTCAGAGTTTCTTTAGTTTCTTAGAAATAATGATCTAATAACGTCAGGTATTCAGCTGTTTTTTGAGTCTACATTGAAGAAGTATGTTAAGTAGTTAGTAAGAATAAGTTAACGGCTAGTAACATGTTAACTTCTGCTTGTGTTAATGATACATTCTTGCTGGGCTTTTATGGCGGGGCTAGCTAAACCAGAGCCATGGGCCATGCAGGTCCGACATGCATGAAATCCTTATAAAATACCTCATATGCTCGGAGACGTGCCTGCCAAGCGGGTCGGAGCGCTATAACCCCCTTTCCCCGGGTAGATGGAACCCGTTAGCTTTCGACAGCAGTCCATCTAGGAGACGACAAACTCCGAATATAAGCCCCTAAGTTCAAGGTGGGCCAAAGTGCTGAGGAACTGTATGGCCACGGGTGAGCTGGTCGTGAACGTTGGACGACTGACGGGCGTGCGGGCACCAGGGGTATGGGCTCCTACGGGACATTCATTGCCTCTTCCCTTGCAGGCAGGCAATACTAGGGTGACCGGTCATTTCCTGCAGTACTCTATTTTTTAGCATATGGATTTTAAAAATATACATAGGAATCGTCGCCAGAGCGACGGAGCACGTGCTCTTCGCTCGACACATTTGTCAGCAGTTCGTGAAGAGAGAGTGAGGAGGAGACGACGAGGGTATGGGGAGAGAAGAAGGCATAGAAATAGGAGGGCATGTGCTAGGAGAACAAGGCGAGAAGCGGAGAGATTGAGCTTCAATCGTGTAAGAGTAGGATACTGGAACTGTGGGAGTGCTAGACAGAGAGGTCCTGTACTGGAGAGGTTGATTTTTTTATTTTGATGTTATCATGCTCCAGGAGCTAAATACAGACAGATATCGTTGCCCTGGGTACGTCAGTTATATAAACCCTGTTGGACAGGAGAGACATTGACAGGGTCTGGTGGTGATGGAGGGAGTGAAGCATGTTGTGCTTGACTTGAGCCAGTGGAACCACAGTGGACGAGAGAGAGGTTCAAGGGATACAGTTGGAGATTGGTGGTTTAAGTTGGAACCTCATAAATATATATGCCACGGTAGACTGTTTTGTCATAAGTGAACAATGGGGCTGGCTCAAGGAATTGGAGGTTACTCATATGTTAGGGTTGTCAAGGCGAGGAACAGAGAATGGGACAGCAGTGCAGAAAACCGACAGGGAATTGTTCTTGCAGAGGCCATGGTTGACTCAGATATGGTCTGCATTAATGATGGGAGGCCGACTAGAATAGCAATGAGGTCTGGCGATGCAGACACAGCCATTGACTTGACATTTGTCTCTCAGTCGTCGGTTTTAGATGTTAAATGGACTTTTCTGAATGACCATGTTTAGTCTTGATTTTTTAAACCCAGTAAGGTTAAGGTTGGGAAAGCACGCACGACCTTCCGGTATAAGTGGATTAACAACCTACTTGGACGCCTCAAACAGGGAGCATGCAACAGAAATGCCAGAACTAATTTTCTACAGCCCCTATGGTGGACTCCAGAAGTAGAACAGGCGTGGGAGGCAGCTAAAGAAAGTACGACAGACACCCTCAAGCTCACGAGAGGAAGTGGAGATGGCGGAGAATGTGAAAAAAAGATAAGGTGGAGGTTTTCAAGCGCTGGGCTGCAGAGGACAAAAGAGCAAAGTGGGAAAACCTGTGTGAATGATATGGGAGGAGATAAAACATTGGGAAATTCTGGAAACTGCAAAGGCAAATGCAAAGAAAAGATCGGCCTATGACAGTCGGAACAATTTGTAGAGATGATAGTGTGCGTCTGACAAAAGACAAGGAGAAAGGGGAGGCTTTTCTCCATAGGTTTATAGCCCAGACAGATCATAATGATGTAGACATCAGGGATGCAGTTAGAAAGTAGTTAGCTGGCACCTTGAAGAAAATGCATTAAGAAGACATGATACAAGTGGAAGATATCAAACAAATATGAAAAAAAAGCAAAAGACACTGCACCAGGGCCTGATGGTCAAGTTATGGTCACATGAAGGATTTAAGCGATGTAGACCTGGCAGAGATGACCGACTGTTTTAACTAGAGCATTAAGACAGCATCAGTACCGCAGAACTGGGTGCACAGCTATCTAATCCCACTACCAAAACCTTTTAAAGATCATTCTAAGCTCAGTGGCTTTAGAATCATCACCTTACAAAACACATTTGGGAAGGTCTTAGAGAAGATAACTGCGTAAAGCTGCAAGAATTTTTGGAAAGGGGAAAGCTTTTCCCAGGAGGTCTGGGAAGCTACATGGCCAAGAAAGGACACATGGGCAAATGCGGCCACTTTTGCTTTTGACGTCTATGAAGGGTTCCAGAACAGACAGGAAACTATGGTGGTAGGACTGGATCTCAAAGATGCTTATAACAGAGTGAGATACGACATCTTAATGACTGCACTGAGGGAGAAGGAGGTCAATCCATGGCTGGTGAATTGGGTTGCAGCTGTCCTGTATTCAGGTCGGGTTGCTCTCCGACTGGGCTCATAGGACCTCAGAACCATGCACTTTGGCCCTAGGACTGCCACAGGGATCCGTCCCTCTCGGCTGTGCTCTTTAACGTGTATACGAGGAGGATTGCAAGCCTAGAAGCACCAGGAGTTGGAAGGATACTAACATTTGTGGATGATATACTTGCATATATGCAGAGGGAAGAGAGGGCACAAACAGCCCGGGAGTTACAAGCGACAGTAGACAAAGTGACTGAGTGGTGTACAGAAATGAGGGCTGTCGTCCATCCGGAAAAGACGTCTGTTTTGTGGTGTTCTTAGGACAACAGAATCGTTAAAGCCAATGTCCCAAGTCTCACAACAGATGGTGGAAACGTCAACAGAGAGAGCAAACTGAAGTATCTAGGAATTACATTTGACAGGAGCCCGTCCTTTAAGGACCATGTGGAGATTATTGTGCCAAAAAGGACTTAGTGCACCCAAGACTATGGCTGCAATTGACATAGAGCAGAAAATGCTTTCGCCCGTGTGTCACCGGGACCCTCACGGGAAGCAAAGAATAGTGACACTGCAACCTACCAGGCATGTCGTAAGAGGCGACTAAGGGTAGGGTTGGGCTTGAGGTTGGCTACCTCATCCTGTAAAAACAATAGCCAAAAAAACCAACCAACCATGGATACGTCAAAAAGAGAAGCAAGTAAAATCCAGCCAACCAAGATGAGGGGAGGCTCTTCAAATAGAAGAAGTATGACACGGTGTGGAGGACAAACTGAAAATCCCAGCTAACAAACTAATATGGAGAGCTATGTTAGGGTGTCATCCAGAGAAATTTACATCTCCTCTATGTCTGGACTGCTTTCAAGATAATACAATAGAGCATTATATAATAAACTGCACTAAATATAAATTGGAGAGGAAACCCATTGAGGAGTATTTTCTAAAACGCAAACAACAAATTACTGCAAACAAATGTTTAAAGGTAGATAGCAATAGAGACATCCAAAAACTAGTTAAACAATACCTTTTTAAAACAAACGCAAACTAAAAAGACCAGATTAAGGATCTACTCCGTACAACAGAAGGAGCTGATCAGATGGTAACTCCGCACACCCAAGCGTCAGAGAGGTAGTGTAAGAATGATGAGTGCATAGATGTGAACTTGGATGCATACACAAGGATGAGTGAGTGTAGTATGAGTGCATTTATGGATACAGAAGACACAGTGTATGTAGATGGATGGTAAGTGATCACGTATGGATAGGACAGTGGGAATATAGCTCGGCGAAAGGTACAGATGAATGAGTACATGGATATAAAAATGTATTACTGTATGCATGTATATGTGGGTATGAGTGTGCATGTGTGTATATATATGGGAGCGTGATATTTGTGTGTATGAATGACAGTGCTCGAGTGCATGGACGCATACACCTAATTGGGTGCGTCCATGTACTCCGGGGATTCATACATAAAACCATACCATTCAACAGCATGCATACAACATGCACATGACCGACAGGACTCACAACAAGATACGACTGACAGCAAATAGGGAAAACAAGTGACTCAATAATGACAGGACTAGAACACATAACCACCAATACCACCCCATCACTGTGATGATAGCAAAGGTTGGTAACGTGATACACATAGTCCCGGCAAAAAGCCACGCTAGAATCCAGCAAGACGGCAACGACGAGAAATGACTGAATGGCCTCCTGCCCCCTTTCCCCTTACCCTTCCCTAACTTTCGGATGCACTATGAGTTTAACCCCCCAACCCATTCCCACAGAGAGCACTTGAGTTCGTTACCCAACATGCCACAGCAATTCTCATCGCCGAACATTTGGATCTCAAAGCGTGAGCTGGATGCTCCGGTTATATGGTATTTACGTACACCGGAGTTTAGCTGTCAACACAACCCGACCACATAATAACAGATGACGACTGGACCCGCTTAAGTCTCCACATAAACTCTCACATACATATCCATTACATGACTAACCCGTTCATATTACAGGAAGACAACTATAAGACCACTATGGTCACACGCGGAACGTTTTCACATTTCGGAACTATTCAAACTCAAAAACTGTTTTCAGTACTTGTTGGCATAATTTAAATACTCAAAATTTTAAAACAATAAATGGTGGTCCAAAGGACGTTGTGCATGGAAGCTCGCTCTCCTTCGAGATACGCCTAGCCAGATCAAAGGGAGACAGAACAAACAGGAAACACCAAGAAAGAAGAAGGAAGATATGCATCAGTGACAACAGGACGAGCAGTTTGATTCGGATGGAAGCGTCAAGCCAGAAATGGCACAAACACTAAAATTCAGTCACGAAAGTGACGCAAATAGCCCAGGCCACAAATATAGGCGGAGACTGCTATTAGCCTAGGCTAGCTAGCAGCAGTCTGAACGTGGTCGAGCTTTTCTTTTTTTTTTTTTTTCTCAAAAGGACTTGGACTTGGACACGGTGTGGAGAAAGCCGTAAGGAGTCCGGATCGTTGACGTACCTCCTCTCAGCTAGAAAAACCTCCAGAATTGGCACCTGGAATGTTAGGACTCTCTATGATATAGGGAGAACAATGGAAGTAGCAAAGGAAATGAAATATTATAGAAATAGTATTTTAGGGTTATGTGAAACTAGATGGACTGGGACAGGGAAAAGTATTCTCAATTCAGGGGGAACTATTTTGTTCTCAGGACACACAGAGGAAAATTCGCACCACAGTGAAGGAGTGGCCCTGATGCTATCAAAAGAAGCAGACAGGGCACTAATAGAATGGGAATCTGTGAGTCCCAGAATAATAAGAGCATCTTTTAGAACAGTAAAACAGAAGGTGAACATGTCGGCAATACAGTGTTACGCACCAACAAATGATAAAGATGCATCTGTTAATGAAGAATTTTACATGCAGCTTCAAAATATTATAAATAAGGAAAGAAAGGGCAACCTAAAAATTTTGATGGGTGACTTGAATGCTAAGATAGGATTAGACAACACAGGTTATCAAGAAATTATGGGATGACTTGGTCTAGGAGTAATGAATGAAAATGGAGAATTGTTCACAAATTTGTGTGCAGGTAACCAGTATGTTATTGGTGGAAGTATTTTTCTCCATAAAATAATACACAAGGCAACATGGGAATCACCAGACCATAAGACAACTAATCAAATTGACCACATGTATTAACAAAAAGTTTAGATCATCCTTTTACGATGTTAGGGCTTTTAGAGGTGCTGATGTATTTACTGACCATTTCCTGGTAGTAAGTAAAATTAAGTTGAAACTAAAAAGATATATAACATCTTATAATCATAGAAACCAATACAATGTAGGCTTTCTCAGGGATAAAGAAGTTAAGGAACAGTTCTCAGTTACGGTCTCTAATAAGTACCAGGTGTTAAAGCAGTTAGCTGAAGATGTCAGCACAGAAGTTTGCTGGGATCAGATAAAAGGGATCTGGGATAAATCTTGCGTAGAAGTTCTTGGCAAGAAAGAAAGGAAATATAAAGCAAGGATAACACCAGAAACCATTAAACTGATTGAAGACAGGAAGAGTAAAAAGGCAGACTTAAACAATAGCAAAACTAGAGCTGCTAAAGCTAGAGCTCAGGAGAGTTACACAGAAGCCATCAAGGAAGTTAGGAGGCATATAAGGGCAGATAAAATGAAATATCTAAATGATCTAGCACAAGAAGCGGAGAAAGCAGCAGCAAAAGGAAACCTCAGAGAACTTTACAGTAACACAAGAAAATTAGTAGGTAAATATAGTCAGCCAACTGGATCAATCAAAAATAGTCAAGGAAAGGTACTTACTAACACTTAAAGATCAAATGGACAGATGGATTGAATATTTGAAATGCTTCTAAATAGACCAGGTCCAGAGGTCTCCCCAGATATCCAGCCTTTAGAAATGGAACTGGATATCAACTGTGAGATACCATCCAAAGAGGAAATTAGAAAAGCTATCAATCTTCTCAAGGAAGGAAAGGCGTCAGGCCCAGATGGTATCCCAGCTGAAGCCATCAGGACCAACATAAACACATCAACAGAATTGCTACACAGATTATTCAGTAAAGTCTGGGAGACCGAAGAAATACCAGCAGACTGGAGAGAAGAATATCTAGTGAAACTGCCCCAAAAAAAGTGATCAACAGGAATGTGAAAACTATAGAGGAATTATGTTGCTGTCAGTTCCTGGAAAATTATGAAGTAGAATTATTTTGGAAAGATTAAAAGATGCTATTGATAAAATGCTAAGAGATGAGCAGGCAGGTTTCCGGTCAAACAGATCCTTTACTGACCAGATAGCCGCATTACGTATTATAATAGAGCAAAGCATTGAACTGAACTCACCACTTTACATTGGATTTATAGACTATGAAGAAGCATTTGACAGCGTTGATAGGGAATCTCTCTGGAAATTGATGGGGCACTATGGAATCCCACAGAATCAACTTAGTAAAGGCAACATACAAAGACATGAAATGTCGAGTTCTTCATGAGGGAAAGCTAAGAGATGCATTTGAAATAAAAACAGGTGTGCGACAGGGATGTCTCTTGTCGCCTCTCTTTTTTTTTACTGGCTATAGACTGGACTATGAAAACAGTAACTGCTAACACCAAGAATGGAATTCAGTGGACAGCTACAAAACAGAGAATAAATCAGGCAAATCGTACTTGTGGCACAGTCGTGCCTATACATCCCCCAAGAAATAGATGTGCCTAGTTCGGCCAAGGGTGAATGAATATAGTTCGTAGCTCTCTTCAATCGTATTTAAGAACAAGGCCAGTGATGTAACAATTACACAAGAGCTGGTTTATTCACAATATTCTCTACACACATATTTCATAAATTCAATAAGCAATAGTATATGAACACTTCGTTATCTGTTAACTGTCTATTCTTATGTCTCTCTACGAGTTACTCAATCACTGTTCTAGCTAAACTCCAATTTTAGCATATCCTTCTAAACGAAGTACAGTACTAGTTTTCTTCTAACCGGTTTCTCTCGCGGTCCAGCCCTAACTGTCTTCTCAAGCGGTTCCGGGGCTAACTAATTTCTCAAGCCCCTGGCTCTGACTTTATTCTCCCGCTTTCCCGCTCTTTCTGGCGTACCTTCTCCATCACTCCCCTGTCACCTGTCTTTGGTGGTCACGTTTGGATGAACGTATCTCTTCAGCTGATCACAGTGCATGTGCTTGCTCACGGGCACTCGTCGAATTTTTCATCCCTCACTGTCAGATGTCATAGCGGTTATCGTGTAGATGTTCTGCATAGCTGGCTAGGCCATGGCTTTCTAATCACCCATTTCTGTCATTTCACACAGTGATGGATTAGTACGCCGTGTGGTGCTGAAATGTATGCTTGTTCATTTAACCCCTTTCTGCCTATATTTCATTACATAAAGTGGTTTCCCTTAATAGCACCCCACTCCAAGACGTGGAGTCGTTCACCTATTTGGGCAGTAATGCAGATAAAGATGAAGGAACTGGTAGAGATATTAAAATAAGAATACAAAAGACAAGAGGAGCTTTCATAGCACTAGGGAATTTGTGGAGGTCAAAAGAAATTAAAAGAAATACCAAACTAAAAATTTTTAATTTTAATGTCAAATCATTACTTTTGCATGGGGCGGAAACATGGAGAACAACCAAGGCAATTACTAATAAATTACAGACATTTATTAACAGGTGCCTGCGCAGAATAGAGGGAATTAAATGGTATGATAGAATAACTAATGTAGAACTTTGGGAGAGAACTAAACAGGCTCCAGTGGACCAAGAGGTGAGGAAAAGACGCTGGCGTTGGATAGAACACACACTGAGAAAACAGGAGAACAGCATAACTATAATGCCTTTGCATTGGAATCCACAGAAAGGCCAAAAAACACATGTAGAAGAGAGCTGGAGAATGACGTAAGAAAGATGGGGAGGACATGGGGAGAGCTGCATGCAATGGCGAAGAATAGAACTACTTGGCGTGAGTTGGTATGAGGGGATAGAAAGGCTAAGAAGAAGATTGGGGAAAGAAGAAGGATAGAAGAGAAGAAGAAGAAGAAGAAGAAGAAGAAGAAGAAGAAGAAGAGAATGCTTTCCACACTATATCAGCACTCCTGATCCTGTCAGTCGTTGATTATGGCCTAGGACTGCTTACCGTCTCAAGGAGTTTGTTTGTTTGTTTTAGTATCCAGAAGCCATGAGTTGTTAACCCTTAGGCTCAGTATTATAGATATCGCAACCTTTTGGCCTTGATTCCATTGTAAATACCGTAAATCTAGGAGAATGTGGCTTTTCTGCCTACCCCCGGGGATGAACCCGGACCACAAAGAGTTCGTCACGCGGTCACCGAACAATCAGGTTTAGCCAACTACGCTAGAGAGCCGGGCACCGTCTCAGTGAGTAAGATGGACAAACTAGAGCGCATACAGAACGCGGCTATGCGGATCATTCTGGGTTGCACCAGAGACACCCCAGTAGTGTGTATGCGATACATCCTTGGTTTGCTGACGGTTGCAGGTAGGCACAAGGTGCTGCAGGCGAAGTCAAATCTCAGGGTAGCTGCAGACACAGACTACCCCTTGCATGAAGCTCTGGGTGCAGTTAAGGGTCAGCGGCTGATAAGAGCGAGGTCATGGATGGTTCAGGCAGAAGACACAATCAGACAGGTTTGCATCCTTGAGAACATTAGGCGAGGAGACGAGTGGGTCAAAGTGCCATCTGAGCAGTTAGACTTGTGCAGAGTCATAATTACGCTGGGTCGGGAATACAGAGACTGGCCAGTAGGTGCCGCGGAGATGGAAATTCAGCAATTAATTCAAGATAATGCTCGCTCAGAGGATTTGATCATTTACACAGACGGTTCAGTGTCAAAAGGCAAAAGAAGTGCTTGGGGCTTTTTAGCAAAAGTTAATGGTCGACGTTTGGTGCAGGAGAACCTAGCATATGATACCACAAAATCCAGTTTAAGAATGGAGGTGGAGGCGGTCACTGCAGCTTTCCGCTGGCTAGAAAACACGACACACACATCTTGATTGTAACTGACTCAGAAAGCATGCTGAGGAAGATCAGAACAGGTATGCTTCGTGCAGAGTGGCATGCTTCGCTGCGGAGGACACGGGTGAGGAGTATTGTCTGGATTTTTCCCCGGTTTTCGCCGGTGTGTTGGGAAATGAACAGGCATGCAGACTGGCTGGCTCTGCACAACTTGGTGGAATACTGATACATGATAAGGCAGGCGTGGTTAGTGCCTTGTGGGAAAGCGTGTACAGTTCGGAGGAGCAGATGGATCACCACTGTCTGGTGAGATTGATGCAGGGGGGAGTGACGAGAGGTTCTGGCAGATGCTCGAGGCTCAGAGGAAAGGCAAGACGCACGTTTAATCAAAACGCTACTGGCACCATTAGTATCGGAACTCTTCGCTGTCTGCTGAAGATGGGGACGGAGCGCTTATGGGAATGCCCCGAGTGCTGTGATGTCGGTTCTTGAATCAAATCAAATCAAATCAAATCATCAGTATATACCTAACAATCATAGAATTCTTCTTTTTTTTTGGGGAGGGGGGGGGAGGTAGGGGAGGGGTGGGGGGGGCGGGGTTCTTAATCATCATCCTCATCATCATCATCATCATCATCATATTCTTCTTCTCATCATCATCCTTCTCACTACTAGAGCTGCCAGATAAGCAACATCAATAACACCAACAAGTCCCCGTGTGAATTCCGGGGCCCTATTATAGGGAAAACAAGAATAGACCTACTGCCTACACAAAAGCATGTCGTAAGTCGACTAATTGGTAGCTTCCTTCGGAGTGCATCTGCCCGAGAGGCAATTAACCAGCAGTCTGCATATAAATAAGTCAAATCTGTAAAACTGATGCACACGTGATACTTAGGTTCTGGAACAGTACTGCAGTTCAGAAGTGGATGAACAACCAGAACTTTCCGCCAGAGTTTACAGCTGGTGAACGCGAAGAAGAAGAAGAAGAAGAAGAAGAAGAAGAAGAAGAAGAAGAAGAAGAGAGAAGAAGAAGAGAAGAAGAGAAAGAAAGAAGAAGAAGAAGAAGAAGAGAGAAAAAAAGAAGAAGAAGAAGAAAGAAAGAAAAAGAAGAAGAAAAAGAGAAGAAGAAGAAGAAGAAGAAGAAGAAGAAGAAAAAAAAAGAAGAAAAGAAGAAGGAAGAAGAGAAAAGAAGAAGAAGAAGAAGAAGAAGAAGAAGAAGAAGAAGAAGAAGAAGAAGAAGAAGAAGAAGAAGAAGAAGAAGAAGAAGAAGAGGAAGAAGAAGAAGAAGAAGAAGAAGAAGAAGAAGAAGAAGAAGAAGAAGAAGAAGAAGAAGAAGAAGAAGAAGAAGAAGAAGAAGAAGAAGAAGAAGAAGAAGAAGAAGAAGAAGAAGAAGAAGAAGAAAAAGAAGAAGTGCCAATTTAATTAAAAACATCATACAAATGTACATTTCTATTTTGTGTGTGTGTGTGTGGTATACTGAAAACTGTCTGTCTGTCTGTATGTTGGTCGGTCGGTCTGTCTGCTATCTGTCTTTCTGTCTGTGTGTCTGCCTGTCTGTCTGCCTTGTTATGTCTGCCTACATGTCTTAAAATCTACACATATTATCATCCATCCGTCTCTTTATTTGTCCGTCTGTCTGTGTCTTCGTCTGTCAGCTTGCCTGTTTATTATAGAAAATCTAAGAAAGAAAATCTAGCAAAGCTAACAGAGACAATACAGCACAATCTAAACTCTGTGCCCCTGTACATGGAGACTGGAGGGTCAGTTCCCTTCCTGGCCGCTATTGTCCCAAACAGTTTCTCTGGCTATTATTGATAAATTGACATCAAAACACCTACTAGGCAACTCTCGCTCGACTATCGACCATCTGTTAAAGTGCAAAATGTAGCAGCCAAGAATGGTTGATGATAAAGAAGAAATCGATAGTGGCTATAAACAAAGACGAGTGTTTACATAACCTTACAGAGAAACAAACTGTCTCATCTCTTAACTCAGGAAAAAAACTTGAGGTGAGTTGAGTCAAGAATTGACATCACAGCGCTCGGGGCATTCCTTTGCGAGCTCCGTCCTTATGTTGAGAGAATGAGGCACCTGGGTAAGGAAAAACAATTTGAGTGCGATAACAGTTAAAACAACATCAATACAGTGACACAAATATTAACTTCAAGCGGACTAAACGGTTTTTTTTTTTGGGGGGGGGGGGGGGGGGGGGGGGGGGTGTTGCTTTTAGTTGTAAAGGGACAATCCAAATTTGATCTTTAACTGAAACGTGGTGGTTTTGGGAACTGAAATGCAATAGTACTGGTTTCAGGGCACTATTCGGCACATGCAAAAGATGTTGTCTGAACCTGTCAGCCAGTCCTAAACCCGTTTCACCGATGTGTTTTATGCCATATCTCTTACAGTTGATAGCGTAAATGACATTACGGCTCGTTTGTTTGTTTGTTGTTTGTTTGTTTTAGTATCCAAAAGCCATGAGTTGTTAACCCTTAGGCTCGGTATTATGGATATCGCAACCTTTCGGCCTTGATTCCACGATAAATACCGTAAATCTGGGAGAAATATGGCTTTTCTGCCTATCCCCGGGAGTGAGCCCGGACCGCAAGGAGTTCGTCACCCGGTCACCGCGCAATCCGGTTTAGCCAACTACGCTAGAGAGCCGGGCTTTACAGCTCATAGACTGGTCAATTTACTGCCAAGCATATTTGCTTTATATCGTCGGGTACGTTACATAAGAATTACATTCTCATAAAATGAAGCCTATATATATATATATATATATATATATATATATATATATATATATATATATATATATATATATATATATATCCAGCTAAAATGCAAATGGTTTCGTGCTTGTCTAGTCGCCGGAAGCACACTGTAGTCACGTGACTTACCAGGGTAACTTCAAAGTTACTATAAATTCTGTCTGCTTACAAAGGATGGGGTACCTGCTCTTATTACAGGAAGACATCTATAAGATCGCTGTGGTCATACGCGCATTATTTTCATTATTTCTGAACTATCCACACAAACAAACTGTCTTCAGCACTTTTGGCAAAGCAAAACACTGACAATTTTAAAACTTTAAACTGTGGTCTGAAAGGTCGTTATGTAAGAAATAGGTGCGAACCAGCTCGGTCTCTTAAGAGACACGCCTGGTTAAAATAGAAGAGAACAGGTTCGGAAAGACAGCAGAGGACGCACGGGCAAGAAACAAAGGAGAAGGAACCGAACGGTACACGACCAAGGAAGTTTAACCCCAGGAAGACAAGGGTTAAAGGAAGACATGGGGACAAGACAGGAAGGAGCTGTTTGTTTATGAGGTCAGAGACACAGAGCCAGAGAGCTGACGCACACACCATAATATTAGCCAGTAGAGTGGCGCTAATGAATCAGACCACAAATTTAACCGGAAACTGTTGCCAAGCAGCAAACATTATGAAGATCCAAAAAAATTTCATGCAAACCTAATATTCGATTTCATACTGAGACCACATTACAAAGAGGTTCGCCATATAATTATACAGCACATTGGCAACTATGAACATCTTTTAACTTCTATGAAAAGACAAAAAATGCAATGGTATGGGCATTTTTTTTTTTCGGTTGCTTCAAGTTTGATAAAGATGATTCAAATTCGATCTTCACACATGGGCGAACAATCGTCCATTCTAGAAATGTGACAGAGTTTCGACGTCTTTCTCATGATCCACCACAATCCTCCCGAGAGTTTATACGAGCTCCACAAAATAACAGCACATTGTTAAAAACAGTCACAACGCTGTCCATACGTACACAGGACTTGTACGGTTTGCAAACACATATCCACACACTTAAACAAATTAAAAGCAACTGATTGTTGAAACTGCAACGTAGCTTTTGTTTTCACCCGCGGTCACTTCTGCCTGAATCTCACCATCTTGCCAACACTCACGGTTCGCAACCCACTCGTGCTGTCGACCCAAATGGATCATACAATATTCGAGATGTCTGCCAAACTCATGTCCCCACTGGCTCATGCTCGACTGACTTCCAGTGATCCCAAATGTTTACATTCCCAACCCGTCAACACCCCATGAATGCCCGAGTGTAGCCTGGTTCATGCAACCCTGGCCTCCTTAACTACTTTTACATCACAGTAAATATCACACACAGCAGTCCCCGTCTGGGATTCGGGGCCTTATTGTGGTGAGAACAAAAATAAACCAACCGCCTCCCTAACAAGCATGTCGTAAGAGTCTACTAACTGGGAGCTTTCTTTGAAGTCGGAGTGCTTTTTTTCCCATAGAGGCAAGGAACCAACAATCTGCAGATAAATATGTCAGATGCACACGCAGCAAACTCAGGTCCTGGAACAAAGCGAAAGCCCATAAATGGACGAACAACCAGGTCTTTCCACAGGAGTGTTGATCGGTGAACACAAACAACAACCCTCAGCAGTAGTAATGCCATGTGATTTCATTAGCCCGGAGAATATTCTTCGTCTTCTTGGCGTTCATCCGGCTCTAAAATTCCAGACAAAGTTTCTTTTCGTTGTGGTCCACCTCCGGACTTCAGTAGTGCTTCATAATCTTAATGTTGCGTGCACTTCCGTTTCCCAGATATGGCTTATTTTGTGTGCTTTACTGGTTCCTCACCTCTCAGGCGGACGTATTCCGACTTCTTACGACATGTTAATTAGGGAGGCAGTGGGTCTGTTCTTGTTTTCTCCTTACAATGGGCCACTGGAACTCACACGAGTCAGGAGAATGGACATTTTAGCACATGATGCTATCACACGTACTCGGTCCCCGCTCCTTAAAACTGCCACCGGAAAATATCGAGTATCGCACGAAATCAGTAGCTCGCTGGAGCTAGTCGAGCGACTAACCCCAGGAATAATCTCTCAAAATGTTCATTCTTAAACCGAACGACTTAGTCCATGGAACGAACTCCATCGGACCTTTAGAAGAAGAGGCAAACGGCTTGACTACTAAGCTACGGAATCTTCTGTGACTTTTAAAAATGCATTTGCTTGACTGTTTCAGGTGGATTCAGAGATGGAACTCATCAACATCCCCGTGACATCATCTTCAGAAAAACAAGCAGACGTAGACAAGTTGTTGACGACATTTACGGCAGAGATCTATCAACAGATTGCTTTCCTAAGCGTCTCGTTTTTTATTTAACAGGACTGTTAGTTTCTTAGGAGTTTTATTGCCAACATAATCAACTTAGTTGTGTTTTTAATCGACAAGGCTTAAAACACAACCATTAATGTTAGTTTATTTGCATTGTCTGTGGCTGACTTCTCGACTTTGTTAACCCAGTTGTGGATGGTTGTTACTTTATTGTTTCCGTTATTAGATCCTACCAGTCGTTTTCTCAGACTTGGTACATCTGACTGGCGGTTGGCCTCATGAAACGTTTACCCGGGTTAGCTGTACAATCACAGTCTACATCACCGCTGAGAGATGTCTGTGCGTTGTGTTCCCAACAAAAATCACCCAGATAATTACCCGCAAGCGAGCAGCAATCACTATAATATTAATTTACATTATAACTTGGTTATTGCAAATACCTGTTTACAGTTCACATTATCTCGGCTGGAACTTCTATCCCGATTTGAACCGAACTCTACTCGGTGCAGTTACTACATCTCATAAAGATATAGCCGATAAAACCCTTCACATTCTACATGCGGTCTTAGGAGCTGTATCATTAACCGCTGTTTTCATTTTCACCTCCATCTTAATTTGGACATTGAAAGAAAAATCTGCCTGGAGGAGATCAGCAAATATTCAACAGCAGAAATCGGAAGCTCTATCTAACAGAGACAGATCAACTCTGAGTATGGTTGTGTTGATTGCTGTTGTTTTACTGATATGTTTATACACTTCTGTGTATACCTGTGTGTGGTCACTTTCTTTGAGCCAGAATTTGATTATGGTGGAAGATACACCGTCATATACAACTTGTGCTGGTCCTCTGCTCTTCTTCTCGAGAATCTCAATGCGAGTATTAACATTCTCTTGTATCTGAAAATGAGTTTCAAAATTCAGAAGCACTTTGTAAGTCTCTTTAATCTGGAGAGATAAGAATGACAATTTCACATCAAAGCATGACAGTATAATCAGCGCTTGGTAGAATGCTCAGACGACAAAAAATGTCAAAACATGTTGCAACACAGACAAGGACACCGTAAAGTCAGGACATCCCTGCGTAGACTGGTCTTGCTAACTCTGCTGCATGTGGTTGTGGTTCACTCAAGGACATTCCAAAACATGTCGTGCAGGGCTACCCAGACTTTGCGTCAGAGAGAAGAAATGTAGATTACAGGAGCGTTCCTACAAGACAAGACAACATGTAATGCAGGCTGCCCAGGACTTTGCGTCAGAGAGCCAGAAATGTTAGACTACAGGAGCGTTCCCTACAAGACAACATGTAATGCAGGGCTGCCCAGACTTTGCGCGTCAGAGAGAAGAAATGTTAGACTACAGGAGCGTCCCTACAGGACAACATGTAATTGCAGGGCTGCCCAGACTTTGCGTCAGAGAGAAGAAATGTTAGACTACAGGAGGCGTCCCTACAAGACAACATGTATGCAGGGCTGCCCAGACTTTGCGTCAGAGAGAAGAAATGTAGATTATCAGGAGCGTCCCTACAAAGACGAACCAGTAATGCAGGCTGCCCAGACTTTGCGTCAGAGAGAAGAAATGTTAGACTACAGGAGCGTCCCTACAAGACAACATGTAATGCAGGGCTGCCCAGACTTTGCGTCAGAGAGAAGAAATGTAGATTACAGGAGCGCTCCTACAAGACAAACTTTAGAGCCCCGGGGAAGATCTCAAGCGCACTGTCCCGTGTATGACCCATACTGGAATAGACGAATGGCAAACGATGATGACTGAAGACAAGAAGCAAGTTTTTTAGTTTCAGGGAAATAATAAAGTGCATGCAGCGTAACACAGTGTTTCTGTCGTTTCTCTTCTGTTTTTACCCTTAGATTCTTCTGTTTCTTCCATCACTTATTTTTCCTCCTTCTCCTCCCCATCCTTTTTTCTTAAAGTATTTACTAGCTGTAAGTGGCCACGGGTTTTGCTGTGGCCCAGAATGGTGAAATGGAGAGGAAAGAAATAGCTCTCAGCTAACATTGTCTGTCCTATCGCCCCTTCCTCTCCCCTCAAACTCAGTCATATCTCCCTCTCCGAAGGTTTGAAAATAATCATCATGGCGAAATTAATAAAATAGAAAATAGTTAAGAAAGGAGAACAGTGAAATAACTAATTTAAGCTCTCTCAGCTAACTGTGTCTGGCATAACACCCCCCCCCCCCCCCCTTCTCCTTTTTCCACCAATCAGATCTCCCTCTCCGAAAATTGAAAAATCATCACCTGGCGAAAATTAGTAAAATAGAAATAGTTAAGAAATAAGAACTGTAAAATAATGTTTTAAGCTCTCTCAGTTAGCAGCGTCTGGTATCAAACCCCCACCCCCTAACATCCCCCTCCCCCACTAATCATATCATTCTCTTCAAAGGATGGTTGAAAAATCATCACCTTGCGAAATTATTAAAGTAATATAGTTGAGGAATGAGAACTTTAAAACAATGTTTTAAAGCGCTCTTAGTTAACAGTGTCTGGCATCAACCCCTTTACCCCCCCTTCCCCCCCCCCCCACCACCCCTCTAGCTGGGAATCGAACACCGATCACCCGCGTAAAGGATGGAATACTTACAACTATGCTACCGAAGACTGAAGAGTGTAGGTCAGACATCTCAGCCTAGCTGTAAAACCACAACACAGCGTGCCAACGGCCCTCTCTAGGGTGAACGAAGATTACCTGTTATATGACCATTGAGCATCACGTTGCCGCTGAGGCAGGCTAGCTGTAAATCCCAAAACCGAAAAAATTGCGTAGATATCGCAGCCTAGCCATAAACCACAACACGATGTGCCAGCCTTACAGTTAAGGAAAAAAAAAAAGATTATATCACCTAGCGGGAAATCGAATAGTGGAAATGAAATTATATAGTACAAAGTCATAGTCAAGAGCTACACCACCACCATCATCACAACAACAACAACAACAACAACAACAACAACAACAAAAACTCTGTGTAGGTCGGTGTAGAAAAGAGGAGTTAGCGCCAGTGATGGAACCCACAGTGAAAAGTACACTATACTCACGAATAGCGGAGAAAAATACCCCGCACTCCGTATCATCTCTCCCTCTCCGAGGAACGATTTTTAACTGACCTTGGCATCCGTGTCCACCCAAACTAAAACTGGACTGTAAGCCGTTAACAGTTTCTGTCATCGCCGATAGTTTTTGATCGAGAAGCGTCGCGGTGAGGCTAATTAGGGACCTAACTGAAATCGGATGTCTTTGGGCGAAAGGGCGCAGATATCGCAGCCTAGCTGTAAACACACAACACAACGTGGCAACCACCCTTTTAAGGGAAAACAGAACAACTTTCACCCAGCGGGAATCGAACACCGGTCACCCCGCGTGAAGGATGACATACAACTATACTACCGGAAACTGAAAGTTTTTAGGTCAGATATCGCAGCCTAGCTGCAAACCACAACAACAACGTGCCAACGGCCCTCTCGATGGCGAACAAAGACTACCCGTGACATGACC
>CAJHNH020008540.1:351827-528405 GCA_905116865.2 Candidula unifasciata
TAATAATAATCCTACAGGAACAAATACTTTTCAAGAATAAAAATTACTTACTGGAATAATCAAAATTTCTCCTATAAAATTTAATGTGGGGGGAAATCCTATGTTTGCTATTGCTATAATAAATCACCATGTTCTAAGTACAGGTATAATTGCTAATACACCTTTAGTATAATTAAATCTTCGTCTACCTACAAAGTGATAAGTCTCAAATGCAAGTAAAAACAATGCAGCTGAGGTCCAGCCATGAGCCACTATAATAACTACAGCGGAAAATAGACCTCAAGAACTATTTGATAATAACCCTATTACTATAAAACTTATATGTACAATACTACTATAAGCAATTATTGCTTTAATATCAGCTTGACTTAAACATACAACGCTTGCTAAAACTCCACCTCAAAGACTAATAAATATTAACAGTAAACTAAATATATTGTTTCAATTTATATGCAAGACACCTCTATATAAGAATATACCATACCCCCCTAATTTTAATAATACACCTGCTAACACTATTGAACCACCTAAAGGCGCCTCTACATGTGCTTTAGGTAGCCAAATATGAACTCCATACACAGGTAATTTAACCAAAAACGCAAGTACACCTAATAATAATAAAATATTATATTCTACTATAAAGTTAAATAATCTTATAAGATGAAAAGTAGATACTTGATAGTTAATATAAAAAATAATAAGCAAAAGAGGCATAGACCCTACCACTGTATACATAACTATGTATATAGTTGCTTGCAATCGCTCAGGTTGATAACCTCAATGGATAATTATTAATATAATTGGAATTAAACATGCCTCAAAAAAAATATAAAATCCCAATAGTCTAGTACTAGTAAAACAACTGACTAATAATACTGTTAATAATACTTGTATTATAGTATAATAATCACTATTTACTTCAGATCGAGCAAGCAAAATTAATGCCAATAATCTAACACTTAAAAATACTAAAGGTCCCCCCACAGAAGTATATAAAAATCCAAAATCCTCATGCATGGAATTAGTTTTATACAAAAGCCTTAACCTAAAAGGTACACAAAAAGCCAAAGTAATTATAGCTTGATTTAGACTCCGAATACAAGTTACACTAGTTAAACTTAATAGTAATGATACCACAAAGAAGTGAATTTAAACCCTAATTGTGGTTAGCAGCCCCAATTTTATCTTCTTATAAAAATGCGTTAAAAGTAAATAAATATGAAAAATATCTAAAGTGAACCCTGTAACTTAATAGTTATATGATTGCGGTACACTATTATAGGATTTTGAAAATCTTAAAGGGTGCTATCACCAGTGTACTATTAATGTTCCTCTCTTCTATCATTTAACACTAATACTAAATCTAACCCCCCCCCCCCCCCCCAATCCCCCCCCCCCCTCCATCCCCCAATAATATGCCATGTCCTTAAAGCATGCGAGATGTGTGTGTGTGACTGCTAAACGGAAAAGAACCTTTTTCTTCTTCTTCTTCTTTTCCTTCTTTTTTCTTCGCGTTCACCGGCTGTAAACTCTGGTGGAAAGTTCTGGTTGTTTATCCACTTCTGGACTGCAGTCCTAGTCCAGATCCTGAGTGTTGCGTGAGCACCCGTTTTACAGATCTGACTTATTTGTATGCAGACTGCTGGTTCCTTGCCTTTTTGTTTCGTTACGCAAGAAACGGGTGAGATGACATGTATGAAATAAAAGAGGCTTTTTTTGAACTCCTCTGACTATACTCTTTGTCCGACATAAACAGCATCAGAGACCTGATTGACAAGTTCAAGTAATTTATAACTAGAACTCAAATCCATACATAAAAGGGTAAGGAATGCCATGCATGTTCACACATCTTCGAAGAAATCTCGATTATTTTCTGTTAAGCAATCAACCACATCACGCGAGATTTAGGGAAATCCCATATTACAGGGGTGATTGGGTTGGTATTAGTTGCCATTCGTTAACACTAATCCTAAATCGAATACCCCCCTCCATAATATACGATGTTCGTTGACTTGGATAATTAACTGCTACCCTAAAATCAGTTATCAAATTCACTATTTCAATGTTAATCACATTGTCTAAAAATTCATAGCACAACTTCTATCCCAAAATTCTAAAACAGACTACATATTTGTTCTAAATGAATAAGTACACAATATTTAAAAAAAATAACAATTATATATATACATGAACAAGACAAGATGAAAAGACAGTGGAACAAAATGGATGTGCTTGTTCGTAAGATTGCCTGCTTTTGGGTGATATATTTGAATAATACTTCAAACAGTTTGTGACAATATAAAAACGGGGACATTAGCGTAATATAATTTTCTGTGAAAATAATTTCCAGATCATCTCCCCATATTTTAATTTATTGTTTTATTACGGATCACCATCATGACACTCAGGTGTAACTCATAAGTGCTCCCTTCTACTTCTAACTCAAGCCTGAGTCTAAAGAATCTCAGCATAGTGCACGAACATCATAGCACCAGCGAGGATCCTGAAATATTTTGGTCAGATTTTTAAATCCAAATCTTATCTGAAATTAGGCTAGTCCTTGTACATCCACACGGTTTATACAATGGCCAGTGCCATTGACGAGGGCGTAGCTTTCAAATTCGATATTTTTTTTAAACTGATTTATAGATTTTGCTGTTTCTTCTTAAAGAAAAAATTGTACTTAACTTTTAAAAAAACTGTAAAAGTATAACATGATGGTTATAACGTGATTTGAACACGCAACCTTCTGATTTAAAGTCAGACACGCTACCATTGCGCCAAAGAGTCGCCTTGATGTAATACTTTTTGAATGGTTATATAAAATATTATTAGATGGATTTTAACTATATTTTAATTATATTATAAATTGCATTAACCTATAGATACAGGCGGTCGTTTTTGTATCGTTACGTGTGAAAAGGGTAAAATGTAGGTGCATCTTAGAAAAAACCTCGATTCTTTATTGTTGAGCGACAACATCGCGCGAGATTTAGGGAAATCCGATATTATAGGGCGGTTAAGGGCAGTAGTAGTTGCTATTCATTTAACACTAATACTAAATCTACCCCCCCCCTCCCCCCTCCCCATCCCCCATAATATGCCATGTCCTTAAAGCATGCGAGATGTGTGTGTGTGACTGCTAAACGGAAAAGAACATTTTTCTTCTTCTTCTTCTTTTCCTTCTTTTTTCTTCGCGTTCACCGGCTGTAAACTCTGGTGGAAAGTTCTGGTTGTTTATCCACTTCTGGACTGCAGTCCTGGTCCAGATCCTGAGTGTTGCGTGAGCATCCGTTTTACAGATCTGACTTATTTGTATGCAGACTGCTGGTTCCTTGCCTTTTTGTTTCGTTACGCGAGAAACGTGTGAGATGGCATGTATGAAATAAAAGAGACTTTCTTTGAAATCTTCTGACTATACTCTTTGTCCGACATAAACAGCATCAGAGACCTGATTGACAAGTTCAAGTAATTTATAACTAGAACTCAAATCCATACATAAAAGGGTAAGGAATGCCATGCATGTTCACACATCTTCGAAGAAACCTCGATTATTTTCTGTTAAGGAATCAACCACATCACGCGAGATTTAGGGAAATCCCATATTACAGGGGCGATTGGGTTAGTATTAGTCCATTCGTTAACACTAATCCTAAATCGAATACCCCCTCCATAATATACGATGTCCGTTGACTTGAATAATTAACTGCTACCCTAAAATCAGTTATCAAATTCACTATTTCAATGTTGATCACATTGTCTAAAAATTCATAGCACAACGTCTATCTAAAAATTCTAAAACAGACTACATATTTGTTCTAAATGAATAAGTACACGATATTTAAAAAATAAAAAAAAAATATATATATACATTAAGAAGACAAGATGAAAAGACACTGGAACAAAATGGATGTGGTTGTTCGTAAGACTAGATGCTTTTGGGTGATATATTTGACTGAAACTTCAAACAGTTTGCAACATTATGAAAACGGGGACACAACCGAAACATAATTTTCTGGGAAAATAATTTCCCGATCATCTCCGCTTTATTTTAATTTATTGGTTTATTATGGATCACTATCATGGCACACGGGTGTAACTCATAAGTGCTCCCTTCTACTTCTAACTCAAGCCTGAGTCTAAAAAATCTCAGCATAGTGCACGAACTTCACAGCACTGGTGAGGATCCTGAAATATTTTGGTCAGATTTTTAAATCCAAATCTTATCTGAAATTAGGCTAGTCCTTGTACATCCACAAGGTTTATACAATGGCCAGTGCCATTGACGAGGGCGTAGCTTTCAAATTATATTTTTTTTTTTTATAATTGATTTATAGATTTTTCTGTTTTTTCTTAAAGAAAAAATTGTACTTACCTTAAAAAAAAAACCTGTAAAAAAAAAAGTATGATGGCTCTGACGTGATTTGAACACGCAACCTTCTGATTTAAAGTCAGACACGCTACCATTGCGCCACAGAGTCGCCTGGATGAAATACTTTTAAAATGGTTATATAAAATATTATTAGATGGATTTTAATTATATTTTAATTATATTATAAATTGCATTAAAATATAGATACAGGCGGTCGTTTTTGTATCGTTACGTGTGAAAAGGGTAAAATGTAGGTGCATCTTAGAAAAAACCTCGATTCTTTATTGTTGAGCGACAACATCGCGCGAGATTTAGGGAAATCCGATATTATAGGGCGGTTAAGGGCAGTAGTAGTTGCTATTCATTTAACACTAATACTAAATCTACCCCCCCCCTCCCCCCCCCCCCCCTATCCCCCATAATATGCCATGTCCTTAAAGCATGCGAGATGTGTGTGTGTGACTGCTAAACGGAAAAGAACCTTTTTCTTCTTCTTCTTCTTTTCCTTCTTTTTTCTTCGCGTTCACCGGCTGTAAACTCTGGTGGAAAGTTCTGGTTGTTTATCCACTTCTGGACTGCAGTCCTAGTCCAGATCCTGAGTGTTGCGTGAGCATCCGTTTTACAGATCTGACTTATTTGTATGCAGACTGCTGGTCCCTTGCCTTTTTGTTTCGTTACGCGAGAAACGGGTGAGATGGCATGTATGAAATATAAGAGACTTTCTTTGAAATCTTCTGACTATACTCTTTGTCCGACATAAACAGCATCAGAGACCTGATTGACAAGTTCAAGTGATTTGTAACTAGAACTCAAATCCATTCATAAAAGGGTAAGGAATGCCATGCATGTTCACACATCTTCGAAGAAATCTCGATTATTTTCTGTTAAGCAATCAACCACATCACGCGAGATTTAGGGAAATCCCATATTACAGGGGTGATTGGGTTAGTATTAGTTGCCATTCGTTAACACTAATCCTAAATCGAATACCCCCTCCATAATATACGATGTCCGTTGACTTGAATAATTAACAGCTACCCTAAAATCAGTTATCAAATTCACTGTTTCAATGTTAATCACATTGTCTAAAAATTCATAGCACAACTTCTATCCAAAAATTCTAAAACAGACTACATATTTGTTCTAAATGAATAAGTACACGATATTTAAAAAAAAATTTAAAATATATATATACATGAAGAAGACAAGATGAAAAGACAGTGGAAAAAAATGGATGTGGTTGTTCGTAAGATTAGCTGCTTTTGGGTGATATATTTGACTGATACTTCAAACAGTTTGTAACATTATGAAAACGGGGACACAACCGAAACATAATTTTCTGGGAAAATAATTTCCTGATCATCTCCCCTTTATTTTATTTTATTGGTTTATTACGGATCACCATCATGGCACACGGGTGTAACTCATAAGTGCTCCCTTCTACTTCTAACTTAAGCCTGAGTCTGAAGAATCTCAGCATAGTGCCTGAACTTCATAGCACCTTCGAGGATCCTGAAAGACTTCCTATCACAAAGGCGGGCATCTGTGAAACTAGATGAAGCACATAGTCCCAGATTCAAGCTGAGAGCAGGAGTACCACAGGGTAGTGTACTGTCTCTAGTCCTGTTCCTGATTTACATCAACGACCTACCTCAAACTTTACCCAGACATGTATCACATTCTCTTCATGCAGATGACCTAGCTGTGTGGTACACCTCTGAGTTCATTGGACCTGCTATATCAAAACTCCAGGAAAGTGTGAATAGTGTCATAAACTGGGCCAACAAATGGGGCCTCGAAGTGAACAGGAACAAAACTGTAGCAACACTCTTCTCATTGTCTACAAAGGAGGAAAAGTTTACATTAAAATTCAACAATGATGCTGTTCCACGCTCCAATACTCCAACCTTCCTGGGAGTCAAGCTTGACAGTCGTCTGACATGGAAACATCACATACTAGAAACTAACAAAAAAGCCATGAGAAAACAAGGTGTGATGAAGAAATTGGCAGGCACCACTTGGGGAGCAGACAGTTGTATCTTGAAGCAGGTATACACAGGCACAGTCAGACCAACTCTCGAATACGCATCATCGTCATGGATAACAGCAGCCCATTCCAATAAACAGATACTAGACAAAACGCAAAATAGAAGTCTGCGTACAATTCTGGGAGCCATAAAATCTACACCTATTGTAGAAATGGAAAAGGCAGCCAACATCATCCCCTTAGAAGAAAGAAGAAGGACAAAAGCAATTCTACATGCTGAAAAAATTAGGAGAATGCTAAACCACCCATTACACGAAAAATTGGCAGCCAGGACAAAAAACAGAATAAAGCGCACAAGCCTAAACCATCTAACGAAGGAATTTGGAAAGTCATTCGCTTCACTACTTAACCAACAATGTACACCTGAAGAGCTATCTTTCGATCTCTGGGACTCCGAATTATTGACACTCAATGTGTCAACATCCATCCCGAACCTGGGAAACAAAGATTCTGAGCCCGCTTTAGTGAAGAAAGCACTCACAATGGAACACCTCAACAACATGTTCCCACAGGACAGCTGGACAAGAATCTACACGGATGGATCAGCAAAAGAGGCAACTACGAATGGTGGGGCAGGTGTTTACATAAAAACACCCAGATGCCACTACTGTGTCCCTAGCAGCCCCCACCGGACGAACTTGCTCTAACTACAAGGCAGAACTCTCAGCTCTATTGATGGCAGCACAGTATATGAACAATCTGCAAATCACCGCAGGCAGGATAGTTTTTCTCACTGACTCACTGTCAGCTGTACAGGCCCTTGAGTCCAAACCTACCGACAGCACACTACAAAGTCTAACACAGGAACTTGCTATGTTGTCAAATAAGGCAGAAATTCACTTGCAGTGGATTCCGTCTCACTGCGGCATCAAAGGCAATGAAAGCGCAGATGCTTTAGCCAAGGAAGGCAGTAACAAACTACAGACCTACCAGCCACTATCTTTTCCAGAAGTCAAAACTATCATTAAGAGAAAATCAGAAACAGATTGGAAAAACAACACTGGTTATGACTACGGAAAAGATTTTCTGAGGCACTTGAACAGAACAGACCAAGTCACAGTTTTTCGCTCACGCACTGGACACTGCAGACTCAATAAACACTCATATAAATTAGGTATGAGCCAAACAGCTCTCTGCCAGTGTCTTCGTGCTGAACAGACTCCAGAACATGTCCTGCAAGACTGTCCTCTCCTGGCGGAGCTGCGGAGCGACATATGGCAACACCCAGTAGAACTGACAACTAAGCTTTGGGGAAACCTAAGAGACCTTAAAAAGACATCCCAGTTTATGACCCACAATGGATTATGCGCATGACCAGAGATCGCTGAAGAAGAAGAAACAGTTTGTAACATTATGAAAACGGGGACACAACCGAAACATAATTTTCTGAGAAAATAATTTCCCGATCATCTCCCCTTTATTTTAATTTATTGGTTTATTATGGATCACCATCATGGCACACGGGTGTAACTCATAAGTGCTCCCTTCTACTTCTAACTTAAGCCTGAGTCTGAAGAATCTCAGCATAGTGCCTGAACTTCATAGCACCGGCGAGGATCCTGAAATATTTTGGTCAGATTTTTAAATCCAAATCTTATCTGAAATTAGGCTAGTCCTTGTACATCCACAAGGTTTATACAATGGCCAGTGCCATTGAGGAGGGCGTAGCTTTGAAATTAGATTTTTTTTTCTAATAATTGATTTATAGATTTTGCTGTTTCTTCTTAAAGAAAAAAAATTGTCCTTAACTTTTAAAAAAAAAAAAAACTGTAAAAACAAAGTATGATGCTCTGACGTGATTTGAACACGCAACCTTCTGATTTAAAGTCAGACACGCTACCATTGCGCCACAGAGTCGCCTATATGAAATACTGTTTGAATGGTTATATAAAATATTATTAGATGGATTTTAACTATATTTTAATTATATTATAAATAGCATTAACCTATAGATACTGTCGGTCGTTTTTGTATCGTTACGTGTGAAAAGGGTAAAATGTAAGTGCATCTTAGAAAAAATCTCGATTCTTTATTGTTGAGCGACAACATCGTGCGAGATTTAGGGAAATCCGATATTATGGGGCGGTTAAGGGCAGTAGTAGTTGCCATTCATTTAACACTAATACTAAATCTACCCCCCCCCCCCCCCCCCCCCCCCCCATAATATGCCATGTCCTTAAAGCACGCGAGATGTGTGTGTGACTGCTAAACGGAAAAGAACCTTTTTCTCTTCTTCTTTTTTTCTTTCTTTTTTTTTTTCGCGTTCACCGGCTGTAAACTCTGGTGGAAAGTTCTGGTTGTTTATCCACTTCTGGACTGCAGTCCTAGTCTAGATCCTGAGTGTTGCGTGAGCACCCGTTTTACAGATCTGACTTATTTGTATGCAGACTGCTGGTTCCTTGCCTTTTTGTTTCGTTACGCGAGAAACGGGTGAGATGACATGTATGAAATAAAAGAGACTTTCTTTGAAATCTTCTGACTATACTCTTTGTCCGACATAAACAGCATCAGAGACCTGATTGACAAGTTCAAGTAATTTATAACTAGAACTCAAATCCATACATAAAAGGGTAAGGAATGCCATGCATGTTCACACATCTTCGAAGAAATCTCGATTATTTTCTGCTAAGCAATCAACCACATCACGCGAGATTTAGGGAAATCCCATATTACAGGGGCGATTGGGTTAGTATTAGTTGCCATTCGTTAACACTAATCATAAATCGAATACCCCCTCCATAATATACGATGTCCGTTGACTTGGATAATTAACCTGGATATTTTTGTGAAAATTACTAATACTTCTTCCTTTTCTTCGCGTTGACTTGCTGTAAGTTCTGACAGAAGATTTCTGTTGTTCGTCCACTTCTGCACTTCGGTCTTGTTCTAGAATTTGAGTTTTTCGTTCACATCCAGGCAAGAGTATATTTTGTGAGCAGGCCCGTAAAAACTTGGTAGGAAATAGAACTTTAACATATATATATATGAGGGATATTAGTATATTTTACATTTATTTAATATTACAATACAAATTATCCACACACACACACACACACACACACACACACACACACACACACACACACACACACACACACACACACCAATTAAAAAAACCCAGACAAAGCCATTCAATCGAAACAGTATACTTAATAGTATTTAGCTGTCTCTGTTTAGTAGAAAAGATGGAACCAAGGACCTAACGAAACAAAACCCTTAGAACCACGTATTCTCTTTTTGCGTTCCTTCGCTGATGTTACGTTTCGCATTCTACACTTACTTACTAACACAATATAAATGATCAGTAAAACAGATAAAGGCATTAAAGCGATAAAGTATAGAGATAAAGATATGGACCCCGGACATGTCGGAGACACTGAAAAGTACTATATACAAAACTAACAGATGGGCACGTTCCAGAGATCTCTTACTGTCCCGACGCTGTGAGGCATTCCGGGAGTAGAGAAAAGAAGAATAGAACATGTTCCAGTTTCCCTCTTCTCAAAACATGGCAAAAACTTGATGACCATCTTTTTTTTTTTTTCTTGTTGTTAATACTTTCATCGCCGTGGTACCAGTTATGAGTTATGAGTTAAATTATCTTCACAGCACTCCAGACACATCCACAGGCGCTCAGATTCCCCTCTCAACATATTCATCAGCGTCGTGCGGTTAATAGTACCAGTCCTATGTTGGTCAACAAGACGGTGTGCTTCTCATGCTTGGCTGTGCCGATCTTTACTCCCAATTCGCGTAGTCTTAGCAGTGATATAGACACGTTGCTTCCAAAATCTTCAGAACGTCCTATCTCTCTATGGGTAATGACAATGTCTGCGTGATCCATTGGCCGGCCATTTTCAATTAGCAACACATGCCAGTCTATCAGTTCTCTCATTACCAACAACGCGTGCATGACATGGGACGAATATGAAGGTCGTGGTACCAGTACATAAGTGATGTCTGAACAAGAATCTATTTACTGTCTGTATTTATCACTTGGTCGTCTTAGACTCCTTGAATGTGAAAGTACACGAGGCGGGAGAGCTGGCGGGAGACCGAGTTTTTCTTTCAGGAGACCGTAATGAGAGCGACGTACTGCAATAGACCTGCTACAAGATGAGATAAGGTGTTTAACAAACAGCATACTGTCTTGAAAGCTGAGGTATTTTGGCCATGTTAAACATCATGATTACCTGTAGTTAGCAACTTGTATCGTTGTCTACATCTTGCTCTCGACTTTCTCCACAGTATTGTTTTTTTAAAAGCGCATTATGTCTTTACAGAATGAAGAAAGAGAGACGATCAAGACAAACAATGCAATGGACACCACAAGGACAGCGTGGAAGAGGTAGACCCAGAGGCACTTTGAGGCTGAACTCAAGGATACGGGAAGGACACAACTGGAGATAGATGGATGGCTAAAGATCGAACTAACTGGCAAAAGTTTCTCTCTGCCTTATGTGCCTCTGGGCTCGACGAGAATTGACTGGTGGATGTCTCAATGCGCCCAAAGTATTTTAGTTGTCTCCTTTTTCTTCTTCAAGTGATTCTTTTTTCTTTCGCAGTCTTTCGAGAACCTCTGTATTGGATTATCTTTTGTTTCCGTGAAATACGATTCTACTGTATATTCACATTTTCAAGGACTGTGTAACAGTAATTTGTATTCATCCCCCCTCCCCCTTCCAGATCTCTCCTCGCCCATAAGACATTATCAACAAGCGGTTTGCTTGTGATTGTGTTGGTGTTGGTGTTGTTGTTGTTGTTCATCGTAGAAGTTGTTCTGCCCTATTCAGGAGGGTTGGGTACATATAACATTTGCCGATTCTCATTTTAAATGTTTTGTTTATCGCTCGTGAAGACAGCAGCCTAAATAACTCGCCTAACCTTTATTCTTTGAGCATATCTATGAAGGTGCTCAAGGCAATGAGCGTGCAGGTTATCTGGCCGACAAGGTGGTTACCACGACTGGCCCTGGCACTGGACATCTTTTCTTCTTCGCTTCTTCGCGTTCACCAGCTGTAAACTCTGGCGGAAGGTTCTGGTTGCTCGTCCACTACTGAACTGCAGTCCTGCTCCAGAACCTGAGTGTTGCGTGTGCATCAGTTTTACAGATCTCATTCTCTTGAATACAGACTGTTGGTTCCTTGCCTCTCCGGCAGATGCACTCCGACTTCAAAGGAAGCTCTTACGACATGCTTTTTGGGAGGCAGTGGGTCTATTCTTGTTTTTCCCACAATGGGACCCCGGAACCCACACGGGGGAGGGGGGAGGGGCACTGGACATGAATGAAGACATTAATGCCTCGCGGGCTGGATATCGGAAAGAAGATCAAGACAACAAGCAGGACTCGTGTCCTTGTCCAGGCTGGTGGAGTAGCCATAGATAAATATTAGTGCAAGGACCCAGGGCGTCTGGTTAACCAACACAGAACCGGCGTGATCATTAGTTTTACTCTTGTGGAGCTACTGAAAAGGGGATCTGAGCACTTATGGATCTGTCCGTAGTGCTGTGATGATAAACCTCACCAATCACTAACAAACGATCACCCTGTGCGTTTCAGGGTCTCATTTTGGGGAAAGATAGGAATATACCATTGCCCGCCCTCCCCAACAAGCATGTCGTAAGAGTCGACTAATTTGGGGCTTCGTTGAAAGTCGAAGTGCATCTGACTGAAAGGCAAGAAACCAGCAGTCTGCATACAAATCAGACAGATCTGTAAAACGGATGCACACGCAAACTTCTGGTCCTCGAACAAAGCCAAAGACTAGAAATGGACGAACAATCAGGTCTTTCGGTCGGGGTTTACAGCAAACAAACAAACAAACAAAACTAAGAAACGTTAATAGACTAGTTTTATGAAACAAGACAGAAATAACTGGCAATCAGACGATTACACCACTCGTGATAGCAATGACTGATACCTGGTGGGTTAGACCATTTTTGTTGCTGCTCTTCAAGAAAGTTGAGGGGGGGGGGGGGGAGAGAGAGACCCTACACCCCCCCCCTCCTTCCGGCACCCAACGCCCGCCCCCGCCCAAACCACGTACAGGGGTTCCATTTTTTAGCTTCTTTTTATGCATATTATTTAATTTCAAGTATAATATTGTGTTTTTTGCCATTTACAATATTTTTGTTATAACATGCTTAAACAAGGCTCAGATCCATTAACCCCCTCATCCCCCCACCCCTCACTTTCCTCCCCTTATCTAGAAAATGGGTATATGGGGACTAAGTTCGGCATGACATACTACACAAAAAATATTACAAAGTATTACCCTGTCGAAGCTAACAGAAGAGGAGTGGGGATTCAGTTAGCTTGTGTAATTTCAAGGCAATTACATGACGAGGCAAAATCATCTCTTCCCATCCGCGTCCTCCCACCCTCTAGAGTTCCTCTCCCATATATGTCTGAGCCTTCCCTCCCTTGGGTGGCACGTCCACAACTAGGCGGGCGGCAGCTTTGGTCGATCGATTTCCTAGCGATTTTGTTCAGAAAGAAAATGTCATAGTTGTAGATAAGAGTTTTATGTTGCTTTTTATTCCTGCTTCTGTGTGATTGCTGTGTAAGCTTACTGTCTGTCAGCATTAGTTTTCATCGGTTTTTAATTCTGCATGTTAGTTGTAAGTTTCTGTTTGCCTACCTTTCACCCATGCGTGTGTACATCATCATCAAGTACCATACCGGCTGGCATAGACGATCATGTCTCTCCCCAAACTGCGATCTTTAGTTCATCTGCTGGCACTCCTCCATCCCATGTCAAGAATCTTCTCTTTTTCGACAGATCTTTCCAGTGATCACAACATATTCTAGTTTCCTTCTTTGTCAGGAATCTTTTGTTTTTCGACAGATCTTTCCAGTGATCACAACATATTCTAGTTTCCTTCTTTGTCAGGAATCTTTTGTTTTTCGACAGATCTTTCCAGTGATCACAACATATTCTAGTTTCCTTCTTTGTCAGGAATCTTTTGTTTTTCGACAGCTCTTTCCAGTGATCACAACATATTCTAGTTTCCTTCTTTGTCAGGAATCTTTTGTTTTTCGACAGATCTTCCAGTGATCACGACATATTCTAGTTTCTTTCTTTTGATAACAAGACCAATGAATATGACTGTATCTTGTTGATGTTTGTGATAAGTTGTCTTCGAGCCCTCGCCTTCTTCTAAACATCTTGGTTGCTCATTTTAGCCGACCAAAGAACTCTAAGGATTCTTCTGTAAAACCACATCTACAAGGCCGCAAGAATTGTTTGGTTTATTCAATAACGACGCAACTAAACAAAAACAAAACACAACAACAAAGTAAAGGACCTTTCCACGCATTCAGAAGTTTTGGGCACATAGGGCTAGACCTATATTTTACAGACCAATCGACACTTGGTGGGTGATGTGGTCAACATCACGCCACCCGTCTTTACTTCCAATGACTGCACCTGGTGCCCACTCAAGGCTGTGAAGACTTGGCAGGCACAGTCATTTTTGAAAAAAAGTTCGGCTCCACCAGGACCCGAATCCACGACCTTCCGATCCACAGGCGAGCGTCTAACCGATACGTCATGGCGACTAATAATTACATTAAAAACTGTATACACGAGGGAGATGAATGGTCGTAAACCATGAGGTAGACCAAGAAGAATATATAGAGATAATGTACAGACAGACTTGCAAACACTTGGTGTCACCAACTGGAAAGAGAAAACCAACCAGAGAGATGAATGGAGGCTGGTGATATCTGCAGCAATGAACCTCAAGGGCTTGGAATGCTGAAGAAGAAGAAGAATACAAACCTAAGTAAAGTAAATGTTCAGCTTCTCTTACGCCTGTGGAGCGTCAGGTAAATGTTAGACTCAAACGTACAGCCCGACAGCATTATCACACATCCACTCTGGACTGCAGGAGCTCCCATGGTGTAGCACCTAGACAAGTGATTCTCAACCTGTGGGTGGCTACCCTTAAAGGAGTAGAACGACCCTTTCACAGGGGTTGCCTTAGACCATCGGAAAACACATATTCACTGCAGTTATAAGGAAACGAAATAAATGTAATGTTTAGGGGGTCACCATAGCATGAGGAACTGTATTAAGGATAGTGGCATTAGGAAAGTTGAAAACCACTGATCTAGACCTTCGCCTGCGGATCGGAAGGTCGTGGGTTCAAATAATGACTGAGCCATATTTCTTTTTCAACTTAAAGTTTTCCATTTGCAGATTTTCATTTTGTAGGATGAACATCTCAATGATGAGAATGAGACAGCTATAAATCCCAGAAAGCGCCGTTTTCAGCACATTTATACTGAGGCACCACAAAAGGGTTATTCAACACTTTTATACGACTCATTTGCGTCTCTGTTTGATGGCTAGACATCATTCAACTCTGGCACTCAATGCATGACCTGACCCCTAGTGGTGTATAGTTTCAATTCACGTGCTAGCTGACACAGAGTGCAGGGGAAACAAAAAGTTGTCGCTAAACAATCGTCCATGACACTTCCCTGAAACGAAATGTGAAGAAGAAAAAAAAGTTGTCAGCTTTACAGAACACGATATAATTAACTAACAAAGGGCGTTGTGTCGACAAACCTTTATCAGTAAACGACATGATTATTAATCAGGGGAATCTCTACACAGTGAGTACAGTTGAACTCACCCCACCCCACCCCACCCCACCCAGAACAACCCTAGTCTTAGTCGAGGGAGGTTTCAACTTCACTGTAATCGGGTTTTCCTCATACTTGCTTAGTTCCTGTGCCAGTGAAAATCAACTGAAGTGTGTCCAGAAATATGCGTACGCAGTAAATGCAAATTTCAGTTGCTAGAAACGCCAAAGCCAACAGTCACCGCCAGAAATGCAGTTTGTCGTTGATAATAGTAGTCGGGAACGATACGTTGGCTACCATATACATGTAGAATTATTAAATAATGTATTTTACCAGATCACACGTAAACCAGCTACCAGTCATATTTAATACCACGAAACAACCGCTGCACAAATGAAAGGCATTCCACAGGAAAACACAGTGCACAGTGCTGCACCAAGCACTGAACTTTGTAGCACTGAAACCGGAGAGTGCCGTTCAAATGTGGAAACTGCATTAGCAAAGCGCTGTCGAGAGCAAACAATTTCGAAACATAACATTGTGCCATGCCTTATCCTCAATTAGTCTGGAAGCCCTCCCAGAACAGCACACCGAGAGAATAACTCCCGGTGACGCAAAGTGTCACTATTAGGATGAGAATCTCCCAGGTACAAATTCCAGAAACCCCGTTCAACCGCAAGGTTATATCAGTGTCCTCCGACGGTTACAAAGTAACCAGAAGCCCAGACACGGTAGGGCAGGTTCCTTACAGGATATCTCTCTGGTTCCGGCACGCCTGAATATCGTCTTATGCCCAGAAGTCCTATGTGCTTTCAAAGTCAATGCATCTTCAGTGTCCTTTATCTACCTTCGCAGAGACGGATCCCTGTGTCTCATTTGCAAAAAAAAAAAAAACTGTAACCTCAATCACTGTGTTGTCCAGGCCACTAAGACGTTTAGCATTTCCATAGTTGTTTGGTTTACATGATGAGGTAACCAACCTCAAGCCCTACCCTACCCTTAGTCTCCTCTTACGAACTGCCTTGTAGGATGCAGTATAATTATTCCTTGCTTCATGCGAGGGCCCTGGTGCCTTCGTAGAATTAAGGGATTTAAATGATATGATAGAATCCACAATGCAGAGCGTTGGAAGAGAACTAAATAAGTTAGTGTGGACCAAGAAGTGTAGAAAAGACACATGCGAGAAAAATATAACTAGAATGTCTTTGAACTGAAACCATCAGGGGCATAGAAATAAAGGAAGACACACAAAAAGCACACGGAAAAGGGAGTTAAAGAGCGAATTTAAAAAGATAGACAGGATACAGGAAGAGCTGCATGAGATAAGGAAGGATAGAACGACTTTGCATGAGTTGGTTGAGGGCCTACGCTTCATTTGGGGTTAGAAAGGCAGAAGAAGACGGCGTTTAACATTCCTAAAATACTTCCGTTTTCTGGAAGGATGCTATTTACATGCCCTTTTTTCACGATATTTAAATCATGCGAGATGTTGATGTTTTTGCTCTTCTTGCTATTCTATGAACGTTTCTGTAACATTTCAGTTCAAAGCTACTATTTTTTTTTTCTTTAACGATTGAGTAAGAGTTTCTGACTTACATCTATATGTTGCAACGGAAAAGATGCACGGCCTCAGAATGTTTACTTGAAGTCGTTTGCACATGCTGTGCCATAGTTTCTTTTCTCAAAACATACTTTCTCTCGAGGTGGTCACTGCAGGTTTTCGCTGGCTAGAGAACACGCCACTCACACACACACACACATCGTGATTGTAACTGACTCAGAAAGCATGCTGAGGAAGATCAGGACAGGCGTGCTTCGTGCAGAGTGGCATGTTTCGCTGCGGAGGACACGGGTGAGGAGTAATTGTCTGGATATTTTCCCCGGGGCACGCCGTTGTGTTGGGAAATGAACAGGCGGACAGACTGGCTGGCTCTGCACAACTTGGTGGATTACTGATACCTGATAAGGCAGACGTGGTTAGTGCCTTGTGGGAGAGTGTGTACAGTTCAGAGGAGCAGATGGATCCCCAGTTTGGTGAGATTTATGCAGGGGGGAGTGACGAGAGGTTCTGGCAGATGCTCGAGGCTCAGAGGAAAGGCAAGACAGACATTTAATCAGAATGCTACTGGCACCATTAGTTTCGGAACTCTTCGCTGGCTGCTGAAGATGGGGACGGAGCGCTTATGGGAATGCCCCGAGTGCTGTGATTTCGGTTCTTGAATCAAATCAAAACATACTCTCGGGGGGAATTCCAGAGGACGCTAACTGCCCAGGGCCTCTGAAACGATGCATGCTACTGCGCGAACAATATCTGCCCAAACCGTGGAACCTAACACAACATTTTTATTCGGTTTAACAGGGGATTTGGATTTGCTTATGTCAGATTTACATCTGGAAAGTGACTCGCTGACAATCTTTCAGGTGCAACCCCGACGGGGGAGGGGGGGGGGAGATATTAGAGGTAAGATGAAATCCAGATATGCCAAGAAAGAAAGTGTCAGACTAAAACATCGTGGCATAGTCACTACGTATGCCAAAGGTATTTTGCAGACCATCTCTAAAGTGAAAATGGAAACGAGTCTGGATTACAAATAGGAATTACCCAGACGAGAAATTATAGAGGTGGCTGAAAATATTGACAAGAAAATTATAAACATAAAACAACCATTGGCGCTTACAGAAATAGCGTGTTGAAGTCTCATTTTCGTCCGCAAAACGGTTTGCCAGCCCGGCACAAAACAAGGCACGCAGAAGGACTCTCCGAGCTGTGTGGCTATCTGGCAAGCCATGCAACAATAGCAAAAAGTTCCACAGCAACCTGCAGAAGTACAGAGATCAAAGATGTTTTACAAAAATCGTATGGTATTCAATATTTTAGTGAGGCTAGATTCTAGGTGGGTTCTTAATTATTCCTATTCTTCTGTGTTCGATATCAGTCATGCTAAACATGTAATCACATCTGGGTCACAAACAGGGCGGTGCGTATAAGGCTGCCGTTGCTGCCCACAGCTTCCCTTCTAGTCTCGCCCCATTAGGCCAGATCTACTACCTTTGCCGGGGGTAATAGTTGGGGCAGTACTGCTAGGGCCGTCCTAATGCATGGGTCCGCCAGGAATTATCGTGGAATGCTCCGTGAGCTTAGGATCCCCATGCTAATCTGTGTATATATTTCTTCTTCTTCTTCTTTTTCTTCTTCTTCTTCTTCTTCTTCTTCTTCTTCTTCTTCTTCTTCTTTTTCTTCTTCTTCTTCTTCTTCTTCTTCTTCTTCTTCTTCTTCTTCTTCTTCTTCTTCTTCTTCTTCTTCTTCTTCTTCTTCTACTACTACTACTTCTTCTTTTTCTTCTTCTTCACGTTCAGCGATTTTAAACTCTAGGGGAAAGTTCTGGTTGTTCGTCCACCTCTGGATTTTTGACTTGTTCCAGAACCGGAGTGTTGCGTGCACATCCGTTTTACAGATCGGACTTATTTGAATGCAAACTGTTATTTCCTTGCCTCTCAGACAGATGCACTGCGTCTTCGAAGGAAACCTTAATTTAGTCTACTCTTACGACATGCTTGATGTGGAGGCAGTAGGTCTATTGTGGTTTTCTCCACATTAGGGTCCCGGAAACCATATGGGAATGAATAGATTTAATATTATCGGCAATCTTTAAAAAAAAAATAAAACATTATGCAGAAATTGCCTGCCATTTTTAAAAATATATACCAATTATCTCCACCTTAGGTGGAGACGTTGTCACCTCCCTTTTCAGACCCTCGTCGATAAGTATTGATCTACGCCCATAGGCGTACTCCTAAAATATTATTTGATTCCTCGCTGACATACTACTGGCTGATCAGATAATTTTGTTGTTTTGATATCTAAATATCGAACTAAAATAATACCTGTATGTTTCTGTGTGGAAATGTCACTAGAATGATCATTGATAATGATGGTGTTTTTCTTCAACTGAATGTAGCCAATGACATTGGTTTTCAATATAAACGAATTGATTCATCTTTATTATGATTATTCTCTCCTTTAGTCGCAGCAGGTAATCAGGTAAATTGCAGTACCTACTTAATGTGGTCTGTTTCAATAGTCGTGCCCTCACACTCAATCAAATATCTGGAAAACTCCTGTATGGATCAGTAAGAATTGTTGCAAATAACCTTAGATGCTCTATATCCTTATGACTGGATAATGTACAACTGCACGGATACTGCAGTTTTCTTAAAGCGGCAAATTTCTTTGATCTTTGTTTGCGTACTCCTAAAAGCAAAAAATAAAATAATAGATACGCGTCTCTTTGAAAATCGTTTCACATGCGTAGCAATGTGTAGCGATTATTTTGATAGTTTATCCAGCATACAATGAAAAATCCACAATTTGCTGGAGAATAATGCTGGACCATCTGAGAGTGAGACGCCTACGAAACGTGTGTAGTTTGATGTTTTGAAAAATCCCAATTACGCTTAACTGTAAGCATGCTCATTAATAATTTTGAGTCGGTGTCTGTGTGTGTGTTTTTTTTTTTTTCGTTTACCGCAAATAAGGTAAAATAAAATCTACAAGTTTGTTTACATTTAAAAGAATCGATATATTAACAGTTGTATGCCAAACTTCAACGGCCTACAACGAACTGTTACGGAGTTTCAGATTATTTAATTTGGGCACGATTTGTGAAACGGATTAAAGCAAACGGATCAAGCCATAGTTGCTCCGTCACTATGCAAACGAAAAACAATATAGAATCTTCACCACTGTCCTTTGTGGAGGGAAAAACTGACACAGACTACAGTCTTAGCAAATCCTGTAGCATGCACACGCAGCAGTAGTCGCAGTAGTAGTAGCATGAATAGCAGCTGTCATAGATGTTTGAGTTGAGTTTTTCTAGGGACCGACATCAAAGCACTCGGGACATTCATATAAGCGCTCCGTCCCCATCTTCTGCAGCTGCAAAGAGTTCCAACTCCGATGGTACTAAGTAACAGTATGATCGTAAATTGTTGTTGTCTTTTCTTTTAGTGTGGAATGTCGACTAGATCCCCTATTCCAGTGTTTACCAAACTTTTCTTAGTCACGGCGCCTTTTTTTTCAGTTAAAATTTGTCCACAGCGTCCTAATCTAAGTAAAAGTGTGACTACTCGTATGTAAGAAATTTGAAAAAAAAAAAAAAAAAAACTCGTGTATCTTCGAATATTTCGCGGCGCCCCTATGAAGAGGTCGCGGCTTCCCGCGGCACACAGTTTGGGAATCACTGCACTATTCACTCCCCGCCCGTTGCCCCATTTTTTTTTTTTTTTTCATATCGTGATAATCTAATTGTGCATCAGTACTATTCACTAGCTCCCAAAGGGCACTGACAACATTTAGCTTGTCATGCACAAATTGACCATCAAATGGCGCAGAACCAGCCAGTTTGTCCGCCTGTTTGTTTCCAAGCCAACACACATATGCATATAGTGGAGAAAATATCGAAAGGATGCTAACTAGCCTGGTCTTCTGCAGGCGATGCATGTCACCCTGCAAGAAGCATACCGGTATCCACCTTTCTCAGCATGCTTTTCGAGTCAGTTTCAATCACAAGATGTGTATGCAGCTGATTCTCAAGCCAACGGGAGGCTGCGGTGACCGCCTCTACCTCTATTATTAAACTAGATGTGATATCATGTGTCAGGCTTTGTTGCGCTAAGGTTCATCCTTTAGATTTTGCTATGAATCCCCATGCACTTCTGCATCTCAACACAAAGCCATCTGTATAGATAATCGCAAACCTGGGCGAGAGTTGTCATGAATCACTCTCCATATCAAGCTGGGAGCGCTCTTTTGTTTTTATGACTGCTAAAGCAGCAAATCCGGATAGTTACAAGTCAAATGCACTCAATTTTAAAACTGCTTGACGCCCCTAGAAACTTCCTCACTCTCCCAGGTTGAAGAACACTGCTCTAAAGGACAGGCAACTTACTGTCTTACATCCTTCATTGGAGACGGAACCTGAATCACCTCGTGGAAGCAGTAACATTCTCTTAGCCATTTCTTGCACGTTACTCCTTGTCATCTCCGTCTTTTTCATCGCTGCCTGCAACTCTGGTCGCTACCTATTTCATTCAGGTCTCCGCTGATTTCTTGTGCCGTGTGGGTTCATGTTCAAGAACACTAAAATTAGTCTCTACCTGCTTTTGTTTCTTTTTGATGCAAAGATTTCACACTGATCTGTAGAGATACCAGAGATGCTAACGGGTTCTACTACTGTTGCTGTTGTTGCCTTACAACAACTACCACCACTAACTACTACTACAAAAATAATAACAACTATTACTATCAATACCAATAATAACACAGCTACTTTTGCTGCTATTACTACTACTGCTGCTACTGTTACCACTACTACCATCACCGCTACTATGGGTGAAATAGATGATTGGAAGAACTGGATATATACTTATCTCTTTCTACATCCAACCACGCATTCCATTCCTTTTCTTTAATGAAATTCGAACAGAGCTGCACCCATTTACACTCAAACAGCATATGTAAATGTTATAAACGTTAGTCGCTGGTAAACTGTTATTTGAATTAGCACTTTCACTTATTTTGTCGACGACACACACGTCATAAGGCATTCGTCCTCATGTGGGATGCAATTTTAAGCTATTCTGAAGCCCCACCCTGGCTTTTGCCTGCGGCCCTAAACATAGCCGGGCCTGAAATATGGCCTAACGGCTGAACAGGGATTCCGGGACCTCTTCACGGGTGATCCTCATCTGCATGGTGGCACTTTGTGTTTATCGCTTGTGTGATGTCCTGGTGGGGTACAATTACCTACCTACCCTGTCAACAACACAATATGTTTAGTTGCGTATCCTTTACAGGTCGTTGCAGAACCAACCCCAACAGCCCCTGGCTGTTGTGTGGTTTTTTAAGGCAAATTTACGTCCAGTAGTTTGCCATTTCTTCCTGGACGGTGGACTTTCTTGATACCACTGTCGAAACCAACGCAAGGCGCATTGCCCGCCGCTGGCATCGAACCTGGCATCCCGGCATTACGAAGTCTTCGCATCGACTTAGCCACAGAGCCGACAACAACACAAGACGAGCAACAAATAAACTAACCAACAAAACTCACAAATATTCATATCCTTGCAGCAATCACACATGCCTGTGGACCAGCTCCGGCGGCCGTTCATCCCCAAGGCTGGCACTGGTTGCTGTATCACCACCGTTGTGGAGCTGGAGTTCATCGGCCCACATGGAGGCAGGGCGTAGAAGTTGGGATCTGGCTGGTTAATGGTGTAGGGGTTGAACTGGGAGTAGTCGTAAGGGGCACTAGGGTTGAAGTACGACACACTGGGGCCCGTGTAGGGCGGGGCCGGCTGGTTGTAGGCGGCCATGGCTCCACTTCGAGGAGGGGAGTAGTCGGGGGCAGGGCCCTGTGTTGTGTAGATAGGAATAGATGATTGGAAGAACTGGATATATACTTATCTCTTTCTACATCCAACCACGCATTCCATTCCTTTTCTTTAATGAAATTCGAACAGAGCTGCACCCATTTAATCATTTTATTTTACGTCACTCAAATACCACCCCTCCTCCCCCACCAACACACACACACACAAACACACACACACAGGCGCGCGCACATAACGAAAGTTAAAACTTTTGAAAAGCCTTTTTTTTTTAAACGACTCACTCAAATTCGATGAAATTTGCATACGTTACTTCCAGTAGTAGGCCCGGCAAGGAGGACGTATGAAAGGAATATCTTTTTTTTTTTTTCATCGAACACCGGCTGTGAGCTCCAGTGGAAGGTCCCGGTTAATCGTCCGCTTGGACTTTTGGCTTTCACCTGGACCTGATTTTTGCGTGTACAACCGTTTTTCATTTCCCTGCCTCTTGGGCAGCTGTACGCCGACTTCGAAGGAAGACGTCAGGCCTATTTCTAGGGTGACTGTGGCCATTGTTTTGTGTGGGTCGAGACGTTGCCTGATTTATGTGGTGTCCATTTTGTCGCCTTCGCCGCAGGTATTGCCCCCGGAGTACCCCTTTGGGGCAGCCCCCTGTGGAACAGTTGGCCCTCAAGGGAAGGCAGGGGCAGATCATGGGCATTCCCCGCCATCCAAGGAGGCTTCCATGCATGCAGAGACGGCACATATCGCTCTGTTTCTGGGCTCACCCAAGGAATCGTCACGTCCTGCACATGCCTGCTTAACCTCACAACCGTATCAGGCCTCCCGCTCGACAGGGGCTGCGCCCTCTGAAAGTCAGCGGGGAGCAGCCTTTGGGTTTTTGGACTTTTTTGACCACACAGATAGGTACATTAGCCCGACAGAATTTCACATCCTGAATCAGGCATATCGTTGTCAGTTTTTCCCAACACTCGGGCGAGTGAGGTCTTTGGGTGTGAGTATTCGGTCTCTTTCAGTTCAGTGCAAATTTTGATGGTCAGATTTTGATCCGTATGATCTAGTTTTGTCGGACATTTAGGCTTAGCCATCCGATGGATGGTTGCTGTTGTGGTGTACCCCAGCGCGGTGACGACGACACTGAGGGCCAACCGGGGATGCACAAGGATGGCCAGCCCATGGATGGTTGCTGTTGTGTTGCCCCTCAGCGCGGTGACGACGACACTGAGAATTAACAGAGGATGTGCAGTGAGCAATGTTCTCTTTACTCAGCTGTCTTTTAACCAAGGGTTGTAATTTTAGCTGTATGTTTGTCAACCCTACTCATGTTCCTAATGAGTTTTGATAACATTTTCACCCAAGCGTTTGGGGGCGGGCTGATGAGAGTCACAAGGACACATCACCTCTGGGGGCCGCCAAACTCCGAGATCCCCTGACAGCTCTGTTAATGCTCATTTGAGACATTATCCGTGGCGCACGACGAGGACGTGCTGTAGGGGTCTTGCGTGAGGATCCGTACAACCAGGATAGTGGAGGACTGGCGCCCGAGTGACGTACGGAGTATCTCCTTATACACATCATGTTGGACTTAACTTCCCCTCACGCCTGTGACATAAATCACCGCGCCACTGAAAGGAATAGAACGATGTGTGTATAATCAGTTTGCTACGGGAACAGCCTCTACACCTTCAGACAATTGCTGCGGGAGACTGATCATCTATGGGTATGAGCGGTGTGCTATGATGTCGTTTCTTAATCAGTAATCATAAAGCCATGGACATTTCTCATATTTCAAAGGAGATGTTTACATTGATCAATGACATAATATAATTTTTTTTTAATTTTTATAAATGACTTATAAATTAAGCTTGAAGCCAACCACCCCCCCCCCTTTCCCCCCCCCCCCCACCCCCGCCCCCACCGGTTTTCCACCCTCACCCCTCCTCTATTCTAATTTTTGCGAAGACTGACTCCTTGTGCGGAATTCGCCGTTGTTAGATGTGAATTAACTGTCGTGCTACCATCATGTCGCGACTCACTGAATGAGACAGAAATCGCATCATCAGCCAGATTCCCTCGTGTAACTCCTCGCAGCGCCACTCTCACCAGACAGTAATGATCTATCTGTGCCCCCGCACTGCCCCCCTACATACATGACACCACATAAAATGGTATCATACACAGGTACATAGCTGCATCCGTGACTTAGACGCTGCGAGTCCGACTCGTAAACCCAACGTACTGTGATCGAAACCCAAAGCTGGCTGCGTGGATTTTTATGGGGCGTCACGGGTCAAACTAGCCTAAAATTGGTACCAAGATGTGTGTCCTGGGGAAGTAAAGACGACCGGCGTAATGCTGACTACATTACCCAGCTAGTGCTGATTGGTCTGTACAAATGTGGGCGCTCTTTCCAAATGCCTGATGCGCCTAAGGCGTGAAAAAAGATCTTTACCTTTTTACTTTATACACGAGTACATACCTCATAGTTTTCGTTGCTTCTGTAGTGAGTCTCTTCAGTTTTAGGCAGCACTTGATTCGCCATCAGAAGTTCATGGAATTAACTTGCCTTGTTACATTCTGTAAAACAATTAAAAACTAATGGTTTGGTTTATACAACGAACCAACATCATGGCACAAGGATAGGAACCTACAAGTGCTGCCTTCTACTTCTAACTCCAGCCTGAGTCCAAAGAATCTCAGCGCACTGCACAACGAACCCAGAAGCACCGGCGAGGATCCTGAAATACTTTTGGTAGATATTTAACTCACAATTTTGCCCGGGCAGCGCCGTTAGGCTACTCTTTTCGATTTCCAACTGCCAAGGGATTTTTTTACGTGTTCAGGGTAAATTACTAGAAGTCCACATAAAAACATTCCAGCCTTTAACGCGGCTCAAACTCGGGACTTCCAACACTAGAGGCAGACGCCATGCCTCTAGACCACTTAGTCCACTAATTAAAAACTATGTTACTTGGAGTTGGAAATAGCAAATCGAGAAGGATTTTCGAGTAATTAATGAAACTATCAGGCAAATTGTGGAAACTACACTTTGTACTAAATTCACAGAGAAACAGCAGATCAAGTGATTTGGCCGTCTCGTAAGAATGCAGCAAGAGAGAATACCATCACCAGCACCACATCTCAAAAGATTAGCTACAAGAGGAAGAGGACGGGCGCGGAAATATGGATCGACAACATTAAAGACACTCTACCCAAATCATTCCTCCCCACGCCGCTTAACGGCAGAACTGGTTTACAATGATTATGATGATGTTGACGATGAAAAGGCTTTAGAGGCCATATTGGTCAGATAGGGCTAGACCTATATTTTATAGACCAATCGGCACTTGGGAGGAGGGGAGGGGGGTTTGGTAGTGATGTAGTTATATTGGCACCATAAATAAAAAAAACAATCAACGTAGCCATCATGCACACAAAGCTGCTGATAAATGTGCTATTCCTGCTAATGTTGTGCTATCGATGCCAGGCATGGACAGTCCTAGAAGAAAGCATAAAGCAAATTTCATGTCTTCTTCTTCTTCTCTTCTTCACTTCCTCTTTTACCGCTGTGGGTGTCGAGGGAGATATAAGGTTCTGTTTCTAGCTCTTCTGGCTGCCTGTACCATAGGCACATCGTGCTGTTGTAGAGTTTCTCTGATGTTATCCTTCCATCTTGTTCTTGGTCTACCCCGTGCTCTACGTCCTTCTTCTCTTCCCATGTATGCTTTGTATGGTATGGTGTCACAAGGCATTCTCTCTAAGTGGGCAAACCATTTCACTTGCTGTCTTTGTATGTAATCCAGAATTGGTTCTGTGCCGACTTGTTCTCTTATGATCTCATTTCTGATCTTATCTCTTATGGTCACTCCTACAGCCCTTCTCAGACATCTCATTTCCGTGGTTACTAATTTTCTTTTATGGTTTGTTGTGAGTGACCATGTCTGGCACTGGTAGCACAGAGTTGGAATAAATATGCTTTGAATAAGATGTCTCTTTGTGCTGATTGGGATTGTCTTATGCTGTAAGAGGGGGGCTAGCTGTCCCAATACCTGGTTTGCTTTACTGCATCTAATGTCAATTTCTTTATCCAATTTTCCCATCTTCGGTAAATGTGGTTCCCAGATATTTAAACTCAGATGCCTGTTTAATGCCTTTGTATTCTATTGTTATGTTTAGATCTGTCTTCTTTTTTCCTATTGACATTACTTCTGTCTTTTTAGTGTTGATTCTCATATTATTTGTTTTACATTCTTCATTCATGGATGTTAGATGTTGTTGCAATTTCATGGCCCTATCTGCTATCAAGGCCTGGTCATCTGCAAAGAGTAATTCGTTGATCTTACTAAGATCTTCATTCATGGGCTTGGCATTCTTGCATATACTGTCGATGTAGGTGATAAACAGCAGTGGTGATAAGACACACCCCTGTCTTACTCCAGATGTCACTGTGAAAGGATGAGACGTTCCCTGATTTATTCTAACTACACTTCTACAATCCCTGTATAAACTTTTGCACACTTCGATGAGGTGTTCGCTTACTCCATATCTTGCCATTATTTTCCATAATAATTGTCTGTCGACTCTGTCAAATGCCTTCTCCTGGTCTACGAAAGCCACAAATAAGTTCTTATTGTATTCAATGTTCTTTTCTATTAACTATTTAAGTGTGAAGATTGCATCTGTGCAGCTTCTATTTCTCCTAAATAATCAGTCCGTTTATATCTCATTTTGATTTTTGTAGCGGTAAAAAAATCCATTGCCGGCTTGCTAGGCCTGTCGCAACTTCACCAGAGCCCCGTTGGCCAGGACGTTTCGGGGTGACCCAGGGTGGCCTTCATGGCTACCGTAAAAATTTCATGTCAAATGAGATTAATTAGAAATACGGCAGGAAAACAGGAAAAGGCGGCACCAATGAAGAACTAAAAACAATGGTACCGGTGAGTGATTTCATAGAAGATCAAAGAATGGTTTGATCGTCTGGTAATACGGGGGCGAAACCAGATAGCTAGAGAGTACTACATGAGAACAGCAAGCTACAAGCCAAGAATCCGACCAAGAAAGATATGGGTGGAGGGAGTAAAAAAAACAGACACGGCAGAAACGCAAATTGACATTGACACAACCTATGCAGCTAGCACAAAACACAGGAAAGTACATAGAACTCCTCTCTGCGATATATGTGATAGGACAACAGAAGAAGAATAAAACGGTTACCAATTAACCTATAGTCCAATGTGAATAGATCTGTGTGATTTCTTCTTCTTCTTCTTCTTCTTCTTCTTCTTCTTCTTCTTCTTCTTCTTCTTCTTCTTCTTCTTCTTCTTCTTCTTCTTCTTCTTCTTTTTCTTCTTCTTCGCGTTCACTGGCTGTAAACTCCGGCGGAAAGTTCTGGTTGTTCGTCCACTTCTGAACTGCAGTCCTGTTTCAGAACCTGAGTGTTGCGTATGCATCCGTTTGACAGATCTGACTAATTTGCATGCAGACTTTTGGTTCCTTGCCTCTTTGGCAGATGCACTCTGACTTCGAAGGAAGCTCCCAATAATTCGACTCTTACGACATGCTTTTGGGTAGGCAGTGGGTCTGTTCTTGTTTTACCTATAATATGCCCCCGGAACCCAAACGGTGACGATTTCTAATGACGTTAGCAAGTTATACACGGCCGTAGGAAAGAACCAGCCGGTGTTCTTTCCTCATATGGTGAGAAGAGCGTCATCAGAGAACATTGATGACTGAAAAGATCAGAAGATGTAGAGGCAGGCCAAGAAGGCGATACTTGACGTCCGGAAGCCCTGACATGGAGGAATATCATCCGTGGAAAAGCTTCCAAATACAAAAGATCGAGATCTGTAGAAAGACTCCTCTGTATTGGTTCCAGTGCTTCCTTGCGCGCGCGCGCGTGTGTGTGGGGAGGGAGACGGGAGGAAGAGCATAAGAAACGCACTGTCTCCCTAATTAGCATACCGTAAGAGTCGACTAATTTGGGGTTTCTTCCGAAATCCGAGTGCATCTGCTGATGGGCAAGGAACCAACAGTCTGCGTACGCGTAAAGGCAGGTGTGTAAAAGACGGATGTGCGCGAATAAATTAAGTTCTGGAACAGGACTAGAGTCCAGAAGTGGACGAACAACCAGAACTGTCCATCAGAGTTTACAGCCGGTCAACGCGAAGAAGAAGATTTAGAGAGACATCCCCGCTAAGACCGCCTCGGTTAGCGCATAAAATGTAACTTTATTTAAGCGGCGTATATATGTTCTTAGATTTGCTGGTGTCATTAAAATTGTAGGGACCTCAGAGCTTCAAATATATTAGAACCTCATCAAGTTAAAATCCGGTGCTGCAAAGAAAACACAAAATTATGGGAATAAAAAGACGCATTGTGTGATTTTAACGAAACCACTTATCAGATGAGCACCATATATCCACGACGACTCAAAACGTGGAAACGCGTTTTTATTATACACTAAAGAGGTTTAAAGTGGTGAAAATCGGCTCCCTTGAGCTGTTTTATCCCTAATATTCCCCATAAGGGTTCCACGGCCACATTGTGGGGGAAACAAGAATAGACCCAATGCCTCCCCAATAAATAGGTCATAAAAGTCTACTAACTGTTAGCTTCCTTCGAAGTCGGAGTGCATCTGCATGAGAGGAAAGGAACCAACAACATGCACACAAATAAGTCAAGTCTATAAAACGGATGTGCGTGCAACACTCAGGTTCTGGAACAAGACTAAAGCTCAGAGGTGGACGAACAGCCAGAACTTTCAGCTGGAGTTCAAAGCCGGTGAGCACAAAAAAGAAAAACTCCATATAGCTCCATTTGCCTCTGCAGAACGAGTAGTAAAAGTAAAAGTAAAGCACCTTCTCCCACACCATTAAGCATATCTTATAAACAGGGCTAGACCTGTATTTTTGAGACCAATCGGCGCTCGATGGGTGATGTGTTCAACGTTTACTTCCCAGGACTTTACCTGGTTCACCTTCCATAAAGGCTGAGTCGACCTGGGAGCCGAGGTCATGTTTGAGAAAATCCACCTCCATGCGAATTCGAACCCATGACCTTTGGATCTGCAAACCGAGCGTTTAGACGACTAGCCACTAGATGAAAACCACACACAAAGCATCAACCCCCATAGCGGTAGAGACGATCCCCAAAGATGCCTGTAAACATTTCAGTCATGAAACAGATTCTACATTTCGTACTAACCCAAAGAAACATTGATAAGTCACACACGCTTTACTGTTCTATTTATCCAGTTCAAGCGACAACCACTGTGTCAGTGCGATGCCAACTGTCACACTGTGTGCGGCACCAATGGTGACAGCTCTGCTAGCGGAGATATTTCTGGAACATCGGTAGCTCACTGGGGCGTCGACGCTGGAGTCTGGATACGGACGTGCATTGCACAACATTATCCTTGTGTTTAAAATGTCAATGGCTTTCGAGTACTGGCCATGTTCGGGGTAAATGTTTGCTCGTTTTATTATTATTACGGTTCTCATCTTGCTGACATAGCCTCCTTGTTTTATTATTTTTACGGTTCTCAGCTTGGTAACATAGCTTCCTTATTTTATTATTCTATATGCAGCAGCGAGCAGTGGCGCATGGGATGGCGTGGTGGGGGTCAAAGTTGCGGTGGGTCTTATAACTGATATAACTTTTTGCTTATACAAACGTTAGTCTCCCAAAACAAAGCAGGTCACATTTCATTGAAAAGTGGTTTTTTTTTTTTTTTGCGTTGGTCTACCTTCCTGCAGGTTACGGGTGTGTGTTGTACACTTAATTTGTACATTCTTTTGTATACTTTATATTCAACCAAGTATTTAGGCCTAGGGTGCCTATTCTAGTATTCCGCTGGATATCTCCTTGATGGATGTGCTACAGTGAAGTCCTGCATTCTATAACTGGCACACTTGGCACCGACACAGCATCATGTAATACAGTCGCTACCTTTACAAGCCAACAATAACGCTTGTGACAGGCCACATAAACTTTAATGGCATTAAAGTTACACGTCACAAGATGATGATGATTATTCAATAAAACATGTACGATAATAAATCTCCATTATCTATTCTGATGATATAAAAGATTACAGCAGCTTTTCTCAATGGACTCCTGCCATTAAAATAAGGAAATAGACATTGAACTGTCTCCCGTGTAAGTACGGTTAATCAAACTTCACAAAGAAGGAACGTCTGCTTCGAACAAGGGAAATATCTTGACTGCCGAATCCTTTGTGTTCTGCAGGAGCCTTTGTGTTAATCGCCCAGCATTCAATTAGCTGGTATCCCAGGTAACAGACCCGGCCCGGTGGCCGCTGTGTGAACCTTTCACCTGCGCTGTGGCCACTAGAAGAAACTAGAAGAAACTTTAACTCTTGGACTATAAGATTACAACAGCTTATCCCCCCCTCTCACAAACTGAAAATCTATGTTTTCAGTTGCATAATTTTAACTCTGTTGTAGTCATCTAGACAACTTATATTCGAATATACCTAGTGAAATCCACATGTAGTTAAGTGAGAATGCATGTAAACGAAATGATGATAACTTTTGTTATAATAAGAATGCATGTAAATAAAATGATGATAACTTTTAGTTATAAGACATGAAATAACAACAAGAAATACAATATAATATCATAACTGGTTCACTAATAACTCATAAGCTAAATCCACATATCATAATTACTGTCAATCCCAATAAATGGAATCATCTGTCCAAAACACTTGAGAAATTAACTAACTAAACACTTCTCATAGGTATGTCCTTGAAATATACATATCTGGATAAAGTATGTTGATACCAATATATAAGCATCCATTGCAGTGTAGTGAGGTATAAAAATTCCAATGTGAAAAGGAACTGATTGTCTCATGATGTACAAGGAAATCTGGACAAATAGTCAGCAAGTACGTTCTCCTTACCACTCCGGTAGATGATGGTATAGTTAAAAGTCTGAAGAAACAATGTCCAACGAAGAATACGGGCATTTGTTACAGACCCTGTGTTCAAAACAGCAAGTGACTTGTGGTCTGTAATTACATAAAACGTTCTCCCTATTAGGTACCTGGAGAATTTAGCGATGGACCAGTAAATTCCCAGTGCTTCTCTCTCTCCGACACTATAGCGTGTTTCAGTGTCAGACAGCTTGCGACTTGCATAGAGGCAAGGATGTAAAGTCCCATCATACATTTGGGAAATTACTGCTCCCAGTGCGACATTTGAAGCATCTGAGGAAACATAAAAATCAAGTGATAGATTAGGCAATCTCAGAAATGGTTTATTGTTAAATGTTCTTTGTATCTGGCTGAGTGCTTGTGCGCAGGATTCATCCCAAAACACCTCTCGAGGCATCGTCTTTCTTGTCAACTCAGACAACACAGATGTTATAGAGGAATAATGGGGAATAAATTTAGCGTAGAAGTTCTTAGACCCAAAAATGATAGCTCATGAAATGCTATCTGGACTTAAATAGGTGCCTATCTCTGTCTAAGTGTTTCTGCTGTGCTCGTGTAACAGCATTGGCCACTGTGTCATTGTCATCGTTCCACTTCTTAATATCTTCTGTTGTGCAAGCTCGCACCCCTGGAACTGTACCAAGAATGATATCTGGTGAACACCGGTTTACGACACATACCTCTGCAACTCCGGTAAAATGGGGACATCTAATTTTCACAATTGCAAGTGGATATTTTTCAAGATTTCCACCGAATGTGCGGCATTTGGCATACCTTCCTGTATATGCAGATGAAGGAACTAAGTATTTTGCCACGCCGATAACATTCGCACCCGTGTCCCTCAAAACTGTAGATCTAACCTTGCCAATGTACCCAAAATGGAGAGGTAATCCACATTCTGTAGGCATGGCGGACAAAGCAGGATACACGATGTCAGGTCGAACTCTGACTTGTACTGTATCGCTGTGGCTGGCATGTGTTATGTCCTCTACCTGAACTGCATTGCCCTGTCTTGGTGTAACTCTAGGACAGAATCTTTTCAGGTGATTCCCCCCACACACAAAGCATTTAATGTTGCTATCGTAGTGCCTCCTCCTGTCTTGTGTCGGAGATTCATAATCATTCCGTCTATAACTTTTGTTTTGACACTGGTCTGATCTGTGACGCCAGGAAGAACAGTACTGACAACCTATAGGCCGGCTAAAGTACCTATGTGACTGTTCTGTCTTCTGAAAGGCTCTATCTGGTCGTCTGGAACGATCATAGCTGTGGCTTCTAAAGTGACCTGCTCTGCCAAAAGTGTTAGGTTTCTGAGCAACATTATTTTGTGAATAATGTGAGCGGTTCACGCGCATGCTAGATGCGGCAGGAATAGGTTCTGTATAACTTTCCTTTTGCAATGACTTGCCAGGATGAGCACTCATATATTGCTCACCCAGTTTTACCATTTCCTCAATAGAAGGCGGTTTTCTTTCTTGGAAGAAAGCAAACAATCCTGTGCTACAACAGGACAGAATCTTATCCCTAATCATCAGGTCTGCTAGACGATCATAAGAATTACCGACCTGCGCCAGAGTCGTCCACCTAGAAAACAAGGTCTTAACATTGGCAACAAAATCACCAAAACTTTTTTCAGAGGAAGGCATTATGTTTTTGAATTTCTGACGATAGTTTTCCTCTGTCAAATTTTGGGAAGCCAATAATTTCTGACGCACTGTCTGGAATGATGCACGGTCTTCCAATGGTAAGTTAGTGAACGTGTTTAAGACTGTACCGGTTAGTAGATCTCTAAGACGAGCTACCCACTGTGTCTCAGGAATCTGGGCTGACGACATCGTTTCTTGGAATCTGTCCAAAAAAGAGTGTAAACAATCATTTGTTGTTAAAAAGGGCAACTTCGGCCTGTATGACCCATTATTCCTGTCTCGGTTGGAGAGCTGATCCATCTCCACACTTTTCTTACTCTCGGCCTCCTTAATAGCAATCATTTTATCTCTCTCTACTCTAGCAATTTCTATCTCAGTGTCGAATCTAAGTTGTTGCTGCTTGTGAGACAATTCTAATTCTCGATCTTTAAATTGCTGCTGCTTATCATTTTCCTGCATCTGCTGCAACATCTGCTCTCTTTTAAATGCTATTTCCTGTTCCTTAAGTACCCGTTCTGCCTCTAACTTTTCCTTTTCTAACCTTATTTGTAGTTCAGCCTTTTCTCTTTCTACACAAATTAGCATTTCTGACTCTTCTTTTAGTTTTAGTCTTTCTGCCTCTGCTTTTCCTTTTTCTGCCTCTGCTTTTTCTTTTTCTGCATTAAGAAGCTGTATCTTCAACTCAGAGTCAATTTTTTTTTGCTGTCTTTCTAACGCTCTTTCTTCTCTAACGCTATCTGTGATTTCTTTAAATCTGGCTTCGGCAAATTTGACCAACTCTGGCCCCTCTAAACTCATAGATCGGCCTAGCTCAACAAAATCCGCAAAGGAAGCCATTATAACTCGACGTATTTTGCAATACAAGAAATATAAAATAATAATAAATGGGGGAAAAAAAATGAGACAAACAATGGTTGACAAACAAGACGCTACACTTCGTTCACTGCAACGAATGTACAAAACGACAACGTTGAGAGAATCGAATAGTAAAAATAAAGTTGACACCACAAGCCTGTTATAAAAAAAGAAATCATGAAAAGTAAACAGAAGAGCACACCAATGACGTGACGACGGAAACACACTTAACGCATACAATTTTAGCGACTAATTGTCAGAAAGGCCACGAATATTTGCATATCCTCTATATCAGAGCCGCCAATTTGACAAGAAAAGCTGAAGAAAAGAACTAATATGTCATCCCAAACTCAATGAGCTGATATATTAAAGTTACAAATAACAGAAAACATGGATGATAATCATTCACTCTAACACCTCGGATATGTTATGAGACGAAACGAGCACACAAAACAACTCCCATCCGTCAACAAAAAACATTACCCGATTTAAATCCACAGATGCGATCCTTAGGCGTCGTACTGCTATCCTTAGGCGTCGTACTGCGATCCTCAGGCGTCGTACTGCGATCCTCAGGCGTCGTACTGCGATCCTCAGGCGTCGTACTGCGATCCTTAGGCGACGTACTGCGATCCTTAGGCGACGTACTGCGATCCTTAGGCGACGTACTGTGAACAGGGACCTAGTAGTAATGATGCGAAACTCAAGCATCCACTGCTGAACTCCATTGAAGAATGTCAATTACGGTAGAACAAACGCGTAATTCTATAGAGTCAAAAAAAACACTGCTAATGTCACCAGCACTTTATACAGCTGTAAACGGCAATCAATTAAGGCCTACTGTTAGTTCACGTATGTCCGATAAGTTCGTAAAGCTGCTAGAAACACTCGTTAGCACTGCATACACTTAAAAAAAATAGTTTATAACTCCTTTCAGGATCCGTTAATTTATAACGTCTATGTGCGAACAGTTAAATGTATTCGTTCAAGCGATTATCAGTCAGTAGCACGAACACTGGATAAATCAACACTGTTTATAAATCCATCAAAGGACCGGCTTGGCCATCCACTGTTGTACACTTAATTTGTACATTCTTTTGTATACTTTATATTCAACCAAGTATTTAGGCCTAGGGTGCCTATTCTAGTATTCCGCTGGATATCTCCTTGATGGATGTGCTACAGTGAAGTCCTGCATTCTATAACTGGCACACTTGGCACCGACACAGCATCATGTAATACAGTCGCTACCTTTACAAGCCAACAATAACGCTTGTGACAGGCCACATAAACTTTAATGGCATTAAAGTTACACGTCACAAGATGATGATGATTATTCAATAAAACATGTACGATAATAAATCTCCATTATCTATTCTGATGATATAAAAGATTACAGCAGCTTTTCTCAATGGACTCCTGCCATTAAAATAAGGAAATAGACATTGAACTGTCTCCCGTGTAAGTACGGTTAATCAAACTTCACAAAGAAGGAACGTCTGCTTCGAACAAGGGAAATATCTTGACTGCCGAATCCTTTGTGTTCTGCAGGAGCCTTTGTGTTAATCGCCCAGCATTCAATTAGCTGGTTTCCCAGGTAACAGACCCGGCCCGGTGGCCGCTGTGTGAACCTTTCACCTGCGCTGTGGCCACTAGAAGAAACTAGAAGAAACTTTAACTCTTGGACTATAAGATTACAACAGTGTGCCGATCTGCCGTTGTTTGGTTTCTGGGTTTTCTAGCATTAACGATTTTATTCAGAGAAAGAGAATGGCTGTGACATAGGTTTCATCACTCTCTAATGGGGGTTTATGTAAGACCCAGTTTGTCGATGTCTTTGCAGTGTTAAACGCGCTAGTGTGCTAAAATATACAACACGCTATATCAACGGGAAACCCCGTAACCTTGTGGCAAGTAAGCGTGGCTCAATGTCGACCAATCAGAAGTGACTTAGCCTGAAGCTCGACCAGTCAGAAGTGAACTAGTGTGTAACACTGTGTAAATGGGGAGACTCAAATTTGTATAACCAACGTTTTTTGTAAAATAAAAATTAAAAATGTCGTCTGAAAATATTTTTTTTTAACCAAAAGAAATATTATTTAAAACGAATATAATGAATTCGTCTGACAATTATTTAACCTCAGTAAATTAACAGAATGCCTACTGAATATTTCCATTTGGCACTTACCACGAACCTGCCCACATATCGCCGTAGTGCGAGAGTTTCTTTCCCTCACATTTATGCCGTGGCCGTTCCCACAACCTATACTATGTTGCTGGGGTGTTATAATATTTGTGGGAGGTTGTGTTGTAGTGATTATGTTTGAGGCGCCACAGGCGCCTGTGTTCAAGTAATAAGTACTGAAGAGGGGACGCCAAAGACGCGACTGTTCGTGAGTATCGAAACTGGGATGTTTTTGTTACTACGCCTCCCCCCCCCCCCTCCACACACACAGAAAATAAGGAGCCACTGACAAGAAACGTTGAAATACAAAAACATCCGACCCCCGCGTGAGTTCCGGGGCCCCATTGTGGGGAAAACAAGAATAGACCCGCTGCCTCCCAAAAAGCATGTCGTAAGAGTCGACTAATTGGGGAGCTTCCTTTGAAGTCGGAGTGCATCTGCCGGAGAGGCAAGGAACCAACAGTCTGTATTCAAGAGAATGAGATCTGTAAAACTGATGCACACGCAACACTCAGGTTCTGGAGCAGGACTGCAGTTCAGTAGTGGACGAGCAACCAGAACCTCCGCCAGAGTTTACAGCTGGTGAACGCGAAGAAGAAGAAGAAGAAAAACATCCGAGTTTTCATACTCACTACCGTCGGGAGAGTAGCACAACGTGCAAATAAATAGTCACGCAATTCTTCTCTTCTTCTTCTTCGCGGTCACCAGCTGTAAACTCTGGGGAAAGTTCTGGTTGTTCATCAACTTCTGGACTGCAGTCCTGTTGCAAAACCTGAGTGTTGCGTGTGCATCCGTTTTATAGATCTGACTCATTTGTGTGCAGACTGCTGGTTCCTTGCCTCTCGGGAAGATGCACTCCGACTTCGAAGGAAGCTCCCAATTAGTCGACTCTTACGACATGCTTTTTGGTAGTCAGTGGGTCTATTCTTGTTTCCCCTATAATAGGGCCCCGAAACCCACACGGGGAAGTCACGCAACTGAGCGATGGGAACACGAGAAAAGAGAGAACGATTAAACCATTGAAAATAAGGAATACATGACACCCCTACAACGTAGATCAGACCGTAGAAACGGGCACGGCATGAATGCAAGGGTGAGGAACTCTCGGGCAGATTCGTGATTAGGTATCTTTCAGTTAATGAAAAACAAACACACTGAAACGCGGCTGAAATCGATTCTGTGTAAGTACGGATAAGGACGAGGAGCAAGGCATCTTCCAATGCAGCATCAACATCAAGTGTCACAGAGAAATCGAACTTTCATGAAGGACTTTGTGTGTGATCTCAGCTGACACATGGAAGAGAGCAGTAATGGGACGACCCGTCTACGGTGATGTCGAACCTCGACTAACGGTTCAAAGACTTTGATCCGAAACAATGCAGATCGAGTGGCTGGGTCGACATGGGATCGTTATTTTTTTTTAATCGGAAAGGCTGGAGATGCTTCTTCTTCGCGTTCACCGTCTGTAAACTCGGACGTAAAGTCTTAGGTATTCGTCCACTTCCGGACTTTGGTCTTATTCTAGAACTTGGATACGGAATAGAATACAGTGTAAAGATTATATTCCGTATTCACAGCTCCTTCGATTGCGCAGGTTGTGCTCCGATGTTTCTGACTTCTCTGATAAATCAGTTGAACTTCTTGATTTCTTCCGTGCCCGTTTCTATCCGGAACACATTCTACAAGGGGCTCTAAACAAAGTTTTAACATTCACCAGGAGAGATGCTTTCCCCACCAAACGTAACTCCACCAGAGATGGACCCAAACTGATTTTGACTTTTCACACCAACAATATGGTTGCTTCTAAAGTATTCTTTCGTCATTTGGATATCCTCTGCTAATACCCGGACACCAAGATTATCTTTAGACGAGACCGCAACCTTAAAGACATACTTGTCAGAAGCCGACTCCCACCGACCCACACAGCTTTCCTTTTGGGACTACTGAATGCTCTCGCAGTACGTGCAAGACATGTCCTTTCGTTGTCCAAACTTCTTCGGTCAGTTTCCCTAATGTTTCTTTCCAAATTAGGTAACCTTTTACTTGCTAATCCTGCAACGTATTTTATTTAATAATCTGCAAACGATGCAACAAAGCATACATTGAGGAAACTGACAGGAAGCTAGCTGATTGTTTCCGGTAACACCTCTCTGATATTGACAAGAAGATACTTAAACCAATCCCTCTCCATTTTAACAGCTCTGACCACAGAAGTAAAGATGATATATCTGTCACAGCATAAAACATCTTGCTCTAGCGATCATACTTCGCGCCTCGCTTTGGATAATCACCTCATCCACAGCCTAGGCGTTCTTAGTCCAGGTGGTATCAATATCCAACATACCTTTATCTAAACAGTTTTATTCTTTTCACATTTTAGATGTTAATTATTTTCTTTTCTTTTATTTAATATTATTACTTTACTCTATCTCTTATCAGTATCATTTATGTTTTATTAACATTTGTATTTCTTTTATTCCCACTATTATATTATATATTTAAAATATTACTTTTTATTTTTTTTTCGACTACATTTTGGTAGCCATCTTTTTTAAATTCCATTTATTCCACATCACATTTTTTAAAAACGTTGCTCACGTCACCCCTTAGAGATCTGTAGACTTTCCTCTCCTCGTTGTTATTTTTGTGAAGTTTGACAAAGGCTGCCCGGCCGAAACGTTACGTTATCTGTGTTGTTTTGTGCACGTTTTTCTGCTTCTCCATTTTATTGAGCTTGTTAGTCAAATTTATCTGGAATTCCTAGGCTGTCTAAGAGGTTTATGAGTGCACAATTTGAGAACCCTTGTGACCAGCGAACTACGACAGGTTTACATCAATATTACACCGAGCACAAGGTGATCGTTTGATGTCTTTGTTTATTGTAATCACGCTTCTTGCGAAAAAAAGAAACGGCTTTCTATTTTCTTAGTCAATACATTTTCTGAGATGGGGTGAACTTGAGAACGGTAAAGACTGACGAGAAAAGAGCAAGGAGACAGCATCGAGACAAACACTTGGTGAAGGCAAGAACATTGACCTGATCTGTCTTCTTCTTCTTCGCGTTCACGAGCTGTACACTCTGGCGGAAAGTTCTGGTAGCTCGTCCACTACTGAACTGCAGTCCTGCTACAGAACCTGAGTGTTGCATGTGCATCAGTTTTACAGATCTCTTTCTCTCTTGAATACAGACTGTTGGTTCATTGCCTCTCCGGCAGATGCTCTCCGACTTCAAAGAAAGCTCCCCAATTAGTCGACTCTTACGACATGCTTTTGGAGAGGCAGTGGGTCTATTCTTGTTTTCCCCTACAATGGGGCCCCGGAACCAACACGGGGGACCTGATCTGTGATTGCGTGAGATGACGAAGCATGATGAGCTACGCCTATGATAGTTATTCACATCACCCCCCCCCCCCCCCTCGTTTTGTGTGGGGCCTGCTAACAAGCCAATCTGCTCGTTCATTCCCTTTCTTTTTTTTTCCAAGAGGGGGGGGGGGGGGGGTAGGGGGTAGCTGATTTTATGTTGGCTCCAGCGGTGATTGAAAATCTACGCACTGTTTCTTTTTAAATATTTATGAGCTGTTACAGTTTAAATGCTGATGAACCATCAAGTCGCCAGTCACCGGAAGCCACACTATCTGGTGTCATAATGGATGGTTACTCCCTAGTCAAACAAAATACAAAAGTTTAATTTCTTTTTTAAATTGTATTTATATTTATGTAAGCCTACAGTATACTTACATCATCAGGGGAAGTAAGTCTGTGTCACAATAATAAAATAATAAGTACAGTGGCTAATCATCATGTAGCAAGTTTTGTGCAGAACGTCGCTCTCACTTCTTCTTCTTTTTTCGTTCGCCTGAAATAAGTTGTCTATATCAGCAGTTTTGTCTCTTGTATAAATTTCACTGTCGTTGTTAGTTCATGCAGTGGTCCATAGAGTTTACCTTCCACTGTTGTTCTTTCTGGCCAAAAGGTTTTCCTTAATGTGTCAAATTCGGTTAAGTGTTAGACCACATGCTCTGCTGTCTGGGGCACATTTCCACAGGTGCACATGGCTGATACACCTATCTTGAATTCTGTGTACATGTTGTTACGTAATCGGTTGTGCCCTGTTCTGAGGCGGAGGATAATGACTTGTTCTGGTCTGCCCATAATAAAATAGTCGTCTTGTGCTGGGGCTGGTGGTTTCCTGATCGATTTAATTATTCTTTTCTTTTGGTGGTATGTGACTGGTACATCCGGCTGCTCTTTTGTCGCGCCTTCCCCTGCCAGTTGATCAGCTTTCTCATTTCCGTCGCTCTCATCAATCTGCCAGCTCTCCTGCCTTGTGTACTTTCATATTCAAGAAGTCATAACCGACACCCACCTTCGTTTGGCTCAGCCCCTGGCCCTCCTCCGGGGACCATGCCTTCTGCTATTGTTTTTTTTTTTTTTATAATCTGTCATGGAGCTTGATATGACCAAAATATTTCGGCTTCCGAGACAAGATGCTGTTTATTATCCAGTCTTTCTTGATGTTCAAATCTTGTAATATAGTATTTTTTCTCTCTTTTTTTTTTTTTTTTTTTTTTGTCCATGGTATTCTAACATTCCTCCTATAGCATTTCAGATCAAAAGCCCCTATTTTTTTTTCCTAAGGACTAGGAGATATTCCTTGACTCACATCAGTGTATTGCTACATCATCATCAGTTCTCGTTATGCCTAGTGGCACATGAGGCTTCAGAGAGGACTTTCCATGCGTTCCTGTCCTGTGCAATCTTCAGTGCAGTTTTCAATGTCAAAGATGCCGCACTCAGGTCACTTTCCATCGCTCGTCTCCATGTTGTTTTTGGGCGCCCCTGTTTTCTCTTTCCCTCTGGTGTCCATGTGAGAGATGTTTCGGCAGGTATAGCAGAAGTAATTCTCATAACGTGGCCAATCAATTCCCATCTTCTCTTAGTAATCATACTGTCTAAAGTTTCTTGGTTTGTGGCTTGAAGTAGTTTAGTGTTTGAGATTGTATCTGGCCAGACAATTTTGATAATTCTACGTAGACATGTGTGGTGGAAGGTGGACAGCTTGTGTGTATCCTTTTTGGTCATTCTCCAGCATTCTGCTTCATAAAGAAGAACTGGCAAAATGATGCTCTTGTAGAGTCAGAGTTTCGTTCCTGTGCAGTAATTGGTGGATTTCCAGATTTGCCTCATCTTTCCAAAAGCAGCTCTAGCTTTGTTCAGACGTGACTGTATGTCCTCTTCAGTCCCTCCCAGTAGGGACACCACACTGCCAAGATATGTGAAATGTTCTACATTTTCAAGAGTTTGGTTATTTATGGTCACTCGTTGTTGGTTTGGACTGTTTGTCATGATCTTAGTTTTCTTTGTATTTAATCTCAGTCCCACCATTTCTGCTGTGCAGTGTAGTCTGTTACTTTTCTCTTGTATATGTTCATGTTTATGTGATAGGAGTGCTATATCATCTGCAAAATCAAGGTCCTCAAGCATGGTGAATGGAGTCCACTGTATGCCTCTCAATGTCCTGTCTACCGTGTTCTTTAGTATCCAATCAATCACAAGGTTGAAGAGGAGAGATGACACAACACAACCCTGTCTTTACTGGGAAAGAGGTATTGTAATTTTTTATACTGCAGGAAAGGTCTTTATAGAAGAGAGCAATTATGTTGACTATTTTTTCTGGAATTCCATAGTGTCGCAAAAATTTTCCAGACCGTCTCTATGGACGCTGTCAAAAGCTTTCTCAAAGTTCACAAAATTAATATATATACGTTTTTTTTTATTGCTACAACAGCTAATATGAAATAAAATGTCTCTGCAATGATTTCCAGAATTTTCAATTACAGTATAGATAAGCAAAATTCAGGGCTAAGAATTGATTAAACGAGGGCTATTCAACTAAATTTACTCAGAGGCCAACACTTAAAAAAAAGTGAACCCTCACGAGCCACAGGCCTAAGCATAGAACGAACTCATGATACAATACAAGTGGTAACAATCCACAGGTCACCTGCTAAGTTTCTTTGGGCTAGATACGGCCCGTGGGCCCCCGTTTAATTAACCGTGGATTAAACCATTTTTTTAATACTTCAATCCTATGGCGAAAAATGTGTTTGATAGTCATCCATTTTAATATTCGTCCTCTCTCCAAAAATGGATTAAATGACAAATACTGTAGTTCCGCTGTAAGTAAAAAAGGACCCTTTTCCACACCTTCAGATGTATAGGGCATATAGGGCTAGACCTACATTTTATAGCCTAATCGGCACAAGATGATGTGGTCAGCATCACACCAGCCGCCTTTACTTCCCAGGACTGCACCCAGTACCCACTCAAGGCTGGGTAGACCTGGGAGCTAAGGTCATTTTTAGTTCCGCTGTACTACCTAATTTAATAAATCTGTTACTTCAATTATTTTTGCCTCGATATATGTTTCTTTTCAAAACTTTTTAAGTAGTCCATCTCTGATGCTGTATTTCTTAAATCGTGTTTTACGTGGCATACTGTTTTTTTTTTTTTTTAGCCGAACAACATTAAGATCTTCCAGTTGCATAGAGATAAATATCTGTCCACAAAGGAAAAGGCAACAGTACTGAAGTTGTAATGGACAGCCAACTTCAGATTTCTGCTAGACTTATGTATGATGGACCACGTCATGCAGCCAGTCTGTGACAGTTTGAATTAAAATGTGACAAGCTGTTGGCATTGACTGGACTGAGAGGACAACACAGATGTAGACTGATTCCTGGTGATGGAGTCATTCAAAGTGGTCTTCGGCAAGTGTTGGTACTATGGGCCTTCCACTGAGGTGAAATCGTCTAGTGGTGCTTCTCACCATATTACACTGAGGGCCACTACACTTCGTGATTAGCCAGCCTGTAAACATTATCAGTGATGTTGATTCGTTCTATGGTGAGAGAAGCCATACTTGCTCTCGGAATTGGTTTTGCGAAGCATGGCTCTTTTATTGGCAGGCATTCAATAGCATAGTCAGTCAGTTCAGTGTTAACATGATTCTTGTAAATCAATACTGTTTTGACTTTTGTTGCTTTTCCTGTGCCAACGATTATCAGGTGAGTACAGTTCAGGCCCGCATATGAAAGATGATCGGGTGAACCTTTCAGGCTGTTTTCTCTTGTCCAAGCAGCAATATTCAAATTCCTTTGCATACCACCCCACTGTGAAGTTTCCAGAAATGAAAGAGCTGATAAAACTAGCTAAGTAAGGTGCAAATGAAGAACCATCTGACGTACTAGACTCTTATCGACAAAAGAAGAGAATTTTCAAATCAATCAGAAAGCCACCAGTACTAGCACAAGATGATTACCATTTTATGGACAGACCAGAGCAAGTTATTCGCTGCCCTAGAGCAGGATAGAAGTGTCACAGCTAGATGAACACAAAATTTTAATTCTGCGAATCAGCCATTTGCACATGTGGACTGGCACCTAAGAAGACAGATCATGTCCTCCAAGACTTTTGGTCAAGAGAAACATTGGCGCAAGTCAAACTTTACGGGTCGCTGAGTGAAATACAAAAGACAGTGTAGTTCATACAAGAGACAATATTGCAGATATAGATAATTTATTTCAAGCGAACAAAACACAAAAAGAAGAAAACATTCCATTGCAACATCTACATTGTGTTTCTTTTTGTAGACATAATTACTCTTTTTCACTTTCTTAAAAAAAAAAGCAAGGGGCCTTTGGTAAACTTAAAAAATATAAGAGCTAACTGTACATCACTGTGCTTTACAAATTTAAAAAAAAAAAGTGAACTAAATTGTCAAAATGGGTACAATAACAACACGTCATACAATTAAATAGTTTAATTTATCCTTCAAAATTATATCAACATTCTTCATCTTCTTCCTCTTCATCAACTTCATCTTCCATCTTGGCAGAATCATCATCACTTTGTCCTCTTTTTTGGCTGAAAATAGAAATCGATCAAAGTTTAGATATTGTAAATCCTTTCAAACTATAATTTTGTGGTATGAACAAGTGTCCCTGTGTGTTTCTGGGTCGATGGGGGAAAGAGGAAGTGGTCTGTTAGACACCCTGTCCCTTAACAAGCATGTTGTTAAAAAAAACACACGACTAAGTAGGGGTATGCTGACAACAAATCTGTTTGGTCGAAATATGCAAATATGGCAGCCAGGTGCAAAGCACAAAACAACGATTTTAAGGCCGCAGAATTTAAAAAACAATGTATGTTCACAAACGACAATATAACATAATTGGTTTTGTATGTCACATACTCCAAGCAAAGACGCACAATCTTTCTAGATCTTGAAACATTACTAAACAACTGAGATAAACAGCATTCAAACAGATGAGTCAAAACATTACTAAACAATTGAAATATGGAGTGATCAAACAGTTGGGTCAAAGCATTACTACACAACTGAGATGCAGAAAGATTCCATAGAACTGTAAAAAAAAAAGAAAAAAAGGAACAACAGTTTGCATACAAATACAACCTGGATCTATAAAACACACGTGCTTGTAAAACTCAAGATCGGGAACAAGACCAAAGTCCAGAAGTGGACAAACAACCAGCCAATATACAATTTATAGCTGATGAATGCTGAGAAGAAAATGCCAAATGAACTGGCAGAATTTTTACGCCTAGAGATGCTGGACAGCATATTATAGCATCTAAAACAGACACGGCATATAAGAGAAAAGCACTCCATTTTCCAAGATTTACACACAATAACTCATTTATTATCTTCTTTTTCAGTTGTTTATTCTCTGAAGGAGCACAGACTCACCTCACCCAGTGTTTTCACTATCTTATAAACTCAACTTGCTAGCTCACTTCACATTAGTCTGACTTTATTTCTACATGAAGTGTGTGCAGGCATCAATTAATTATATCATATATATATATATATATATATATATACATATATGTCACCCAAATTGTTGAATACTGGTCATAGTATTATAGGGGATGTCTCGCAATTGTGAGGCTGGCAGTGGCGGAGACAAAGATGAAGTAGAAGAGGGGATATGAAATACAGGGATTTAGTTAGACCCCTATTTCCCCCTGGGCCTACAAATGGACAGCGGTGGAGACCCAGATAGGTAAGGGGATAGGAAAATAAGACTGACTTTCACTATCCTGGGCGAAGCCGGGCAATTAAATCTAGTAATACTAGGTATGTATATGTGTGTGTGTGTGTATGTATGATATTAATTTATATTTTCAAAAACATATCTAAACAATATACTTACGTTTGACTTTGACTCTATCTGGGACTATAGGTTCTGGCCTGTCGTTAAATGTCTTCCATTTACCAGAATTTGACCACATCCCTTGAATTGTGATGTGGAAGTTGGACATCTTATGGCCAAATAATTTCTGAAAATTAAAAAAAAATAGAAAAGAATAATTAAAATACTAATGTGACTTGCCAATTTAAGATTATAGTATAAGAAATAAAAACTGGTCACAGGGTGAAAAAGACAAGTGGTAAATTGGTTTGCTCGAGTCTAAGGAAAGGTTTCAAGGGAAGAAATTTACAAAATCTGCATAAATGAGTTTTAGTGGTAATTACAAATTATCTAAATAAATTTTGATAAGGAAATGAATCGACATCATTTAGAACACTGGGGCAACACTGACCGCCTGGCAACTCAAATCCCCACACTAGAAAAGATCAGAAATGGCTTGGCCATATCATGACTATAAAAAAAAAAAAAAAAAAATTTAGATACCTTACTTAAGAACAGGTGAAACCGCTAAACTGAATTTGAGTATAACTGCTGGAAACAATGCTTTATGTAGATACAAGCTGGTTTAAGGAAAATATAATCTTTGCTCAAATAAACCCATTTTCCTTGATATTTATTAACTAATATTTTATGCTGAAAAATGTCACATTTGTATTTATCATTGAGCCAACAAATTTCAGAAACTAATAAGGATGACTTAAAGAAAACAAGCAGATAATTTTTATATTATGTTGCAAAAACTCGGAACAAAAATCTTCTCACTTACAGCTATGGTTTAAAAGTTACATACTTATTCATATTCAGAGGGGAGATGTCAGAGAGTCAATTTGCAAAACCAAGGCCAAACTCACACTGTAATGTGAGGGAAATCTCTCGTTTGGTCTGTGAGGTTTAAAAAGTTAGAGAGCCGTCTTACATCACTGGCGAGTCTTATCAGCACTCAGTGTGTGAACAACATGACAGCAGCCCGCTTCAGCACAGCACAACCAATTTCAGCAAATCCTTAATTAGTCATCTTGTACAATGTGCACTGGATCTATCTTAACTGCTGAATGAAATCAGATTTAAGTACCAAAAAGGCAAAGGTATCACAGCCTAGCTGTAACTTAACTTTTTAAAAACAAAAAAAAAATTTGTCTGATAATTAAATGTTAAAGCAGCAATGTGACCTGGAAAGCTCTATACATTAACCATACAACAGTATATGGTTGTTATTGTCTGCCTCGAATTGTAAAATGGACAGCCATTATGAACATTACCGAATATGAAAAAAAAATTATGATTGATTCTACTGGGTGTCAATGCCTTGAACAGGGTGACATATAGCTGCTATGTTTATCATAAACAAACAAGTTACAGCCTATTAGGTATTCTGACACAATTTAATTGTGCAAAGTATTTTTCTCTTTGTTCTTATTATTTTATATAAGTGAGCTAAACACAAAATTTGTTAATCTTGGCTTAGAATCAATGTTTCAGTAATTAAAATCATTAATTGCAAAACTTACTAAAATTCTACATTGCTCTGGGTTCAAAACTTGACCCTTTTCGCAAACTGTGTGGGCTCTCTGCAGCTGTATGACTCCTGAGTAATAAAGTTTTCAGAATATGTGATTATAAAACAATGATACAAAGACCACAGAATACAATATCTAAAACAGCCATTGATAAATATAAACCAGTGCATAGATCAAGAATTTACATCACATCACTCGGGGCATTCCCATGCCTGCTCCGTCTTAAGCAGCCAGCGCAGAGTTCCAATATCGATGGTATCAGTCACCGTCTAGTTATATGCCTGACTTGCACACCTTGTGAGTCTCTGAGTCTAGCCTTACTGGTGAAAAAGGCGCACTCAGGTGGTAAGTCCTCTAACCTGGCAAATCCTTCTACAGTCAAGGCTATTGCAAAGTGTTTGAAAAGGCACATCCTTCAAAAGGTGACCTAATTAACCAAGACCTTGCCGTCCCAAGACAAAACAACGGATCTAGAGGAGACAACCTGGAGACAACAATCCAAGCCTGAAGTTGATCTACGTGCTGAGAAGCTGAATGGTTGTGTTTAAGTCAATTGTGAACGTGTGGACTCCATAGGGACATCCATTGCCTCTTCCCTAGCAGGCAGGCTCTATTAGGGTGACCGGCTACTTCCTGCGCCATAACAGATTTTTTCATAAGTTGACACAAATGACAAACCAGTGCCCTGCTGCTTTTTTGTCCCCTCTCTGAGTTCACCAAATTGGATAGAAAGTAATGGTTAAGAAGAATACTAAGCATTAAGTCGCACGACAAAATCACACAAACACTGAGGTGCTGGAAAGAGCAGTTACAACAGTATTTTTTATGCTAAGTCTACAAAGGCCCAGGTGGCCGACCTTTACTACACTATAAAGATGTGTGCAAGCGGGACATAAAAGATACATGTATCGAGGTGGACTAATGGGAACAAAATGATATGGACTGTGTTGCGGTGAAAAAGCATATCAGGAAGGGAATGAGAGTGAAGGAAGAAATTATTGCAAAAAGGATGAAAGCTGAGCGTCTTCTGGAAAGACGCCGATCATATTCGTTTTACAGACCTGGCTTATCTGTATGCACTCTCCTGGCCACTCGGGTAGATACAATTTGAACGAAATGAGTGTCAGTCGGGGCCCGGTTTCGAGGATACCCACTAAGGTGGCCTTGGAGCAGCAACAGGTGTAGTTATTCTCCTTGGCATTCACCAGCTGTAGTTATTCTCCTTCGCATTCACCAGCTGTAAGCTCCAGCAAAAAGTAATGGCTGTTCGTACACTCCTTGAGTGTTGCACGCACATCAGTTTTAAAGATCTGTCTCATCTGTATGCGGATTGTTAGTTCTTTGCATACGGACTCCGACTTTAAAGGAAACACCCATAATTAGTCAACGCCCTGCATGTTTTTGGAAGGAGGAGCATGGGGTCCATTCTCTTTTCTCTAAAACGGAGCCCCGGTACCTAATTCAAGAATGACACTGCGGTGCAGAAAGGTCATGCCCAGTCAAGCCCTGGTCCTGCATCAGGTGTGGTTCATTGCATTTGCATCCTACTCACTTTCTTCTCTTCTTCTTGTCTCAACTCCTGGAATGCTTTGCGGCTTCTGGGCAAACAGAGATCGCTGCAAGGGGCCCTTCTATTCGCTTCGTGTAAAGTAATTTTTAGTATCTCTGATATTTCTGCTGTCCATGACCATGTGTCTGTATTCACATTCTAACGTAATCAGAATAATTATGCCCGTCAAATACCTCTTTTTAACTTTGTGGGTAGTCCCAGCTGCCTCAACTGTGGCTCTAGGGAGTGCGAGAATTCTGGTAATAAACCCTCCTCAAGTTCAACAGTTTGAGCTGCCACTGTGCCAGATCGGGCATAGTCGGGTGTGTACAGCCCATCAAAGTACCTGACAACAGACATAAAACAAACAATTTATGAAGCTCAATATTTAAAATATAGTCTTCACAGGTTCTGGAGTTCATTAGGGAGAGGGAGGAGAACAGACCCACTGTTCCTTAACCATATCGTCTTGAGAAGTCAAAATTTTTGGTTGCGTCTAATTCCGTGTTATGTCATTTGTCCGGCTTGCCTATTGTGGCCTGTTAGAGAGAGGTATAGATAATGCCTATGGTTGAGTTCGCGCCTGAGTAAACATTTAGGAGGTCGGGATACGGATACATTAACCTACATTAGCTGGGGTGAGGGCTGTCTTTCAAGCTAAATGCCTTTTCTGATGCTAACCTTACATCAGCTTTAGTCTGAAGCCTCAGTGGTAGAGGTCAAGGGTTCACGACAATGAGTCACACAAAACATGTTCTTTTTTTTTAATACGCTGAGGGATATCTTCTCTTTAATCCTTTACCCTGATTGTTTTTATTTATTACTTCTTTCATGTATCTTTACATATACTGACAACAAATTTTAAAACAAGTCCAAATTTATTGGCGGCCTTTGTAAAACTTGGTTTTACTGATTTTGTTTGATAGTCTTAACTGGGTGCATGTCTTTTTTCCCTGGGGCAAAAGGGTTAACAAAGACATTGTAAAAGTTGACAAAAAAGAAAGGTTTAATAGCTGCTTTTTTTTTTACATATAATCATGCTAATGTTTGAAGGTGTATTACACAATAATTTGTTTGAGAAATTTAAATATCTATTTCCTCTCACATCCATCTTGCATACAATCCTGCAGCGAATGCTCACAGTTCCTGGCCAACGCCATTGTCTCATTAATTGTCATACCAAGGGTAGGTTTCTCTAATGTACCATCACGGCTCAAGTGCTAAGAAACACGACTGTAAATTATTATGGTGCCTTTGTTCTCCATAACAGGACTATGTGATACCAGTCAATGGCCTGGGATAAAGGATAGTGGTGTGACATTATAATGGCACCAATGAGGTCAACAGAATTAAGTCTAGCATCACATGCCCCGTTTGCCACTGATGTCTTCTTTTTTTTTTTCTTTATTTTTAACGGCTGTAAACTCCGGCTGAAAGTTCTGGTTGCTCGTCCACTTCTGGACATTAGTCTTGTTCCAGAACCTGAGTGTTGCGTGCACATCAGTTTCACAGATATGACTTATTTAAATGCAGCTGGTTCGATGCCTCTGAGGCAGATGCACTCCGACTCTGAAGGAAGTCCACAATTAGTCGATTCTGGCTGGCTTGTTGGGGGGGGGGGGTCTATTCTTGTTTTCACCACATTGGGCCCCGCAACTAACATGGGAACAGCACATGTCCAATGTCCCATTAATGTAAAATGGGCCTTTAACTTGACTCACATCCATCATCTATTGTAATTGTATGATAAAGGATCCTTTTCCACGCCTTAAAGTCTACTGGACCTAAATTTTGTAGACCAATTGGCACTCATATGCTGTGTTCAGTAAATAAAACTGCATCATCAGCATAATGTAGGATATTTACATTATGCCCAAACAACAGAAGAAAACCAATAACAATCAACATACTTTAAAACTTCTGTTTCCCCTTTATTTGTAAAGAGGAGACCAGTCTGTCCTTGTAACTGCCGCGTCAGTTTAGAAAGATTCTCTTTGTACTCTTCATCTTCCGTCCTCCCGAGAGCAATCTGCATCACTTTGTTTTTGCCAAAGAAAAACCTGCATTCATATGGAATAAAAAGGATGAAATCAGTAAATTTCATTTTGCTTGTGTGTTTTGTTGGGTATATAATCAACTTTCGCGCACTTGCTTGTTTCAAACTAGTGAGTTTTGCTTCTGGATTTAAAGGTTGCGTGTCCGTCCGCCTTACTTGTATGCATCCCTATGTGGGCTATGGGGCCCTACTGTAGGGAAAACAAAGATCCAACTGCCTACCTAAAAGCATGCCGTAAGAGTCGACTAAATAGGAGCTTCCTTCGAAGTCAAGAGTGCACCTGCCTGAGAGGCAAGGAACTAACACCTGAATGCAAATGAGTCACATCTGTAGAATAAATGCACATGTAACACTAAGGTTCTAGAAAAAGACAAAGCCAAGAAGTGGACGAACAACCAGAACTTTCTGCCAGTGACTGCGAAGAAAAACAGTTGTATGCAGACAGTTAATTTCTTGCCTTTTCAGGCAGAAGCGCTTTGAAGGAAAAGTCCATGCTATCTACACTGGAAACCTGTTTTAGAATGAACCCAAAGTGTGTAGTCTGGTTTTTGACTCTATCAAACCCTGTTACTGGTAAACCACCACATGTGATTTAAAGATGACCAGAATTACTTGTACCCACCTAATGTATATCAAAATGCATTGTGAATGCAGAAATCTGTAAGCTCTGTGAATCAGACTAGGCTGCAATCATGTAGTGAATAATTTAAAAAAAAAAGAAAGGCAAAGCAAATCACTAAACATACAATGTACGAACACAAATCAGATACCTCTGTCAACCAAAGCAAACCCCATAAAAAAAATTGTTGGTTGACATTCTGCTACCAGTGCTAAACATGGACCCTTACTTTAACTAACGAGCAGAAGATCGTAGCACCAGAGATTCTTAGGAGAGATAACAGTGTGACAAGAAGAGATGAAATAAAGAATGAAGAAATTAGGACTGATACCAGTCATAGAATTCATTACAGAAAAATAAATAAGATGCTCTGTCCACCTGAAGAGAATGCCCTGGTACCAACTGCCATACTAAAGAAATATAATAAACACAGAAAAAGAGGAAGACTACACAAGTAATGGAGCAACATAATCAAAAGCAACCTAACAGAATTTGAAACCAACTTGCACAATGCAATGGAAAAAGCTCACAAATGGTCTTTACACCCCCCCCCCCCCCCCCCCCACCTTGCTGGGGTAAATGGTAGAAAAAAAAGAAGATGAATAAACAGGCAATTCTTCTTCTTCACGTTCACCAGCTGTAAACTCTGGCGGAAAGTTCTGTTTATTTGTCAATTTCTGGACTGCAGTCCTGTTCCAGAATCTGAGTGGTGTGTGTTCATCTGTTTGACAAATCTGACTAATTTGTATGCAGACTGATGGCTCCTTGCCTCTCAGGCTTCGAAGGAAGCTCCCAATTAGTACGACATGCTTTTGGGTAGGCAGAGTCTATTCTTGTTTTCCCCCCCATAATAGGGCCCCGGAACCCACACCGGGAAATCAGACATTTGTTCACCAGGTTACTCTCTTTAGTTTGTCCTCTCTGACACATCATAGCCTTATTTGTGTGCTGTCCTTTTTATCAGGTGCTACTTCCAGAGAAGCTGTCCAGGGCAGCCACATTTAGACTGGTCAGTCTTCAGGGAAAGGCAGAATGTGGGCCATTCCTCGCACTTCAAAGGGGCCTTCTATAAATGCAGAGCAGACACATGACGCGCTGGTCCTGGGGCTCATCATGCACATACAACAAATGACTGCTTAACCTCACCTGGACCTTTAGATATCAACGCTGGTTTTACAGCAAAGAAGAAGGCATATTTCTGTCTACTGCTATCGTGTACCTTAACTCTTTGAGTCCCAGGGGGTTGAGCATCACAGACCCAGGGGGTAGTAAGAAAAGTAATAAAATAGGCGCATCATGCGTTCATTGGGCTTCTAGGTAGGAACCTATAAACGTATGATGCGTTCTTTGGGACTAGTTAAGGGTCTTACTGTCAACTGGTACTGTGTACATTATTGGTATACCTATTACTAAAGTACACCAAGGACTTATCTATCACTAATGTGTGCTTTAACTCTTTCAGTCCTGGGGGTTTGGCTCAGAGGTGGTAGTAAAAAAGAGACGTAAAATCAGCGCATCTTGTGTTCAATGGGCTTATAGGTCGGAACCTAGGATGCATTCACTGGGGCTTTAAGAGTTAGGGACAGATGATTCTATTCCTATGTGAGGAAGAACATTTGTTAAACATGCTTTACCTGCTGTGGCTCCACTCCTGTCGTATCTCTTTTAACTGAACATTTCTCATGTTGTACACAGAGAATGTGAAAATGTTGGCATAGAGGTCGGCTGTCTCTCTAATCTGTAAGCAAATTAATACACATAAAGTTAGCTTTCCTTAATGAATTAATGACCCACTAAAATCACTGACTTAATCCCAAAGTCAATTAAACACATTTTTATGATTTTCATTTAGCGATAGTTTTGACAGCCCAGAGCACAATGTTCTTGCAACGTTTTGATCACGGCAGTCAACTATACAGGAAGACAAAAACTGACCAGGGGGCCGCAAACTAGCTTCTTCTTCTTCTTTGCGTTCACCAGCTGTAAACCTGGCAGAAAGTTCTGGTTGTTCGCCCACTTCTGGACTGCAGCCCTCTTCCAGAATATGTGTGTTGCATGTGCATCCGTTTTACAGATATGACTCATTTGTATGCAGACTGCTGGTTCCTTGCCTCTCAGGCAGATGCTTTGGCTCGGTACTATAGATATCGCAACTCTTCAGCCTTGATTCCATGATACCGTAAATCTGGGATATATGTGGCTTTTTTGTCAACCCCCGGGCGTGAACCCGGACCAAAAGGTGTTCATCACCCGGTCGCCATGAAGTCAGGTTGAACCAACTGCACTAGCGAGCCAGGCAGCAAGCTTGATAAATGCTGTCCCCTGAAACTGAATGTATGAACCATTTTTTGTTGGTGGGGAGGAATTGACACATAAGTGGCCAAACCCACAAATAGGGAATACAGATAGAATGTGTACATAGCCACTAAAACAACACAGATCAACTTCTTACTTTTTCTATTATTTTCTGTTTTAGCTCCAGGCCCTTCTTCCGTGTCTGAGTAAGTGACACTAAAATAAAAACAAGCAGAAGCATATATCAGTTTATGTTGATTTTTTTTTTTTTTAGACATCTACAATGAAGAATTAAGAGTTACTATTAGAGCTTAATATTTGCTGTCCTGGACAGTTCTGTTGCTGGCACCTTTCCGTCTTTCTAGACACTTGTGCTATGGACAGTTGGGTGGAACTTACAGCCGATGGCAATGGTGAATGTAACGAGCAGAACCCGTCCACATTAGGAAATGTCTTCCAGAATTACAGCATGAGATTTGAGGACTAGTGTTGCCATCATGTGTAATTGGTGTCCTCAGCTCTCATGCTTTCTGCAACCACTATTTCCTACATTCTCATTCCATTTCTGATTTGACCCCTTCTATGCAACATTGTCGATGGAATTTTGTTCCCATGAATCTACATCAATACATGTATCATTCATATCCTACTTGCACAAGTCTTTATATTGTAGAAGATGTTGGTCTCGACATCTTCTACCCTTCTGAAATTGTTCTTCTATGTTCACCGGTTCGTCTATTTGGAGTTTTGCATTGACATCCATTTTACTGGCTTATTTGTGTGCAGTTAACTGTTTCTTGCCCCTCAGGCAGATGCAAGCTCCCAATTAGTCAACTCTTGCGACATGAATGTTGGGGAGACGGTGGGTCTCTTTTTGTTTTTTCCCCACAATGGGGCCCCAGAAGCCACACAGGGAATCTGCAATTCCTCATAGAGAATGTCCTTAGGGATTTTACCATCCTCAATGTGTGATCCAGCCACCTGAGCCTTCAGAAAACTGCTCTTTCATATATACCTCAGTGTTTGTTATCCTCAGTTGCCACTTGATGTCAAGGATTCTCCCTACAAGTTTTACTGCCGTAAAGAATTGTGCTACGTAATCCTACTTGACAAGAGTTTTTGTATCGATCGCAAGCTTTCTGTTCTTACAAACTCATTTTGTTCACCTGCTTATTGCTGTTGCTACATTCCTATCTTGTTGATTTCTTAGTCCAACAATAGTTTGCTAGTCACTGTCCTAGACCGTTTACATTTTTTTTTTTAATGTTAAAATAACTTAACCCTCTGGACAGTCAGAAAATTTAAAACAGCTGAACTCTTTTAACCTACACAAACTGGACAAAATACAGAATAGTGGACTCAGAATCATCACTGGAGGTATGAGAAGCACGGAAATAAATTAGCTGGAGGCAACTACTGGCCTCCAGATCTTGAGCCTTCGAAGGGAAGAAAATGTGTTTACCCTAATAGAACATTTTAACACAACAACAACCAAATGCACAGAATTGCAAACTACTTAACTAAAAACCGACTATTAAAATTGAACTACAAAACAAAACAGTAACATCTTTTCTAAAGAATCCTTCAACACAGGAAATGATCCAAGCATACAGCTTGGACCTACAGCCTAACTATACAGTCACAACATTTCCAGGCATAGACAGAAAGGTGAAAGAATGTAATCTAGTACTGCATGCAAGAACCTTTGAACATGTCTACAACTCGTCATCCAAAACTCGACTGGACAAAGATATACACCAATGAATCACTGAAGGAAGCAGGAAAAAAAACATAGGAGCTGGATCGGTCATCATGCTGCAAGATGGGACTGCAGTAGAAACGTCATGTGCCTCCGGAAGAATCAACAAACTTTAGAGCAGAGTAGCAAGCAATCATTGATTCAGCCAAAATGCTTGAGGGAAAAAATTAAAAACAGCAAAAACAATTTTCCTTTGTGACTGCATGTCAGTCCTCCAGGCGACTCAGAGGGTTCCACTAGACAATATGAAAAGAGAACTGACCAGCCAGCTAAACAGACTCGAAAAAAACAAATCATTTTTCCAGTTGATCCGGGCTCACTGCTGCATACCAGGAAATGAGTTAGTAGACAGACTTGCAAAAAATGGAACAAAGAAGAAACAACACACCCACCCATTGTCATGATGAGAAATCAAAACAATTATCAAGGAAAAATGCAAGAAATTGTGGAGATAACAAAACAAACTAACAGTAAACACCCACAAGACCCATTAGCAGACTCAACAGAAAGCATCATACAACAATTTTCCGTCTACGAACAGGACATATGCAGGCCCAACTACCACATGCATAAAATAAAGATTGTACACTCCCCACAGTGGGTCTGTCACTAACAGGACCACAAACACCTCAGCATATTCAGCAAACCTACCCACTCTATCTACAACTTCGAAAAGACACCTGGCTTCAAAAGCTAAGTAACTGTCTGATTGTATATCCGTCTTGTCTTTCCCTTATGTGTTAAGTATCGGCCAGATACCTTGGCCACACCTCGCAGCTCTATTCTTCCCAGACCGTAATGATCTATTTGCGCCTCCGCACTGTTTACTCTCTGCTAGAGCGCCCTCAAAACATCTAGTCTGTCATTTATTAGTTCACCACCAAGTGGTGCAGAACCGGCCAGTATATCGGCCTGCTCATTTCCTAAAACATCGGGATTACCCGGAGAGAAGATCCAAAGAATGCTAACTACCCAGGACCTCTGAAGTGATGCTTGCCATTCTGCACAGACAGAGCATACATGTCTCCACCTTTCTTAACATGCTCTGTGAGTCAGTTACACTCACGACATGCGTGTACAGCTGATTCTCTAGCCAGGCTAATACGTACATCATTGTGATCATATGCCAGGCTTTGTTACACTAAGTAACATTCATATGCTTTTGCTATGAACCACCATGCACTTCTTCTGCTGATCAACACAGAGCTATCTATATATATATATAGCTAATCACATCACTCGGGCGGTAATTGTCCATTTTGTTGAGCTTCTGATTCTGCAGCACCAGCTGGCCAGTCCCTGCACTCATGACTCAAAGTGATAATATAAGAACGCTACACAAGGTGGTAGTGGTTGTACTGGCACTTGATTCATTCATTCAGTAGCATGTCCCTCGCGGAACCTCGCTGCCATAACAACCCTCCAGAAAACCTTCCTATCATGAGCAAGATGTCCTGCGTCTGATACATACACCCATCTGGAGATCATCTGCCACATCCTGCACCCATCTTCTCCTTGGCCTTCCTCTTCCTCTCTTCCCAGGCATATACCCCTCCATTATTGTTCTCTCTAGACTTCCATGACGTTTCAAGTGACCAAAATATTTCAATTTTCTTTGTTTTATTGTCTTTACTAGCCAACCCTCTTCAATATTCAGCTCTTGAAGTATGGATGCATTTGTTCTTTTCTTTACCCAAGATATTCTTAGAACTTGATAGATTATGTAAATATTATACTGGACGCATTTACTTCTCATTTTTTTTTTAACGCATGACGTATCCAGAAACCATGAGTTGTAAACCCTTTGGCTCGGTACTATGGATATCGCAACCCTTCGGCCTTGATTCCATTATAGGTACCGTTAATCTGAGAGAAATGTGGCTTTTCTGCACTTCTCATAACCATTCATGCTCTTAATGTCTTATTTTAGTCTGGGTTGACACTCATGGTATGGTCAATTTAAAAACAAAAATTTGTCAGTTTTGAATTTCAATTTATTATTCGGAAAGGGAGAGAGAAGTAGTCGGCTGTGAATTGGGTGGGGGTAGGAAAGGCGTGATAACAGTAAATGTTAAGAGTTATGAGAGGTTGAAACATGATTTTAAAGTTTTAATTTTTTTTTACTTTATTAATTTTACTAACGTTACGCTAAACTCTAAACCATAGCAACACGTGGCTAACGACACTAAATTTAGTGATAAACATCCGTTTGGACATAACCACGTTAAGATTCATTACCTTTTTTGTCCCGCTTAGATTTAGGCATGGCGCTCTGGTATGTGTGGTGTCTAAAATATCGCTATTTAATCTGTAAATTATAAACGGTCACGTTTTTAGCGTTGGATATCTCCTGGTAAGAAAACACATGTGGTCTATCAACTATATAAACAAGGAAGCGGAAGTGACTTCATCAGTTCGGATTTCACCCTGGGAGCCCAGAGCTGCCGAATTTGTTAGGAAAGGTACCATGCGTGTGTGCGTGTGGAGGTTTTTAAAGGTACCAAAACACATCAAAAGATACCCTTTTTTTCTTTTAATTAAACACCCGTTTAATATCTTTGAACACACACATATATAAATTTTTTTGAGTATCCATAAATAATGAGTTGTAAACCCTTTGGCTCGGTATTATGGATATTGCAACCCTTTCGGCCTTGATATAATATAATCATTATAATGATCAAGGTTAGTTGCGTATCCTTTACAGGACGTTGCAGAACCAACCCCAACAGCCCCTTGCTGTTGTGTGGTTTTTCTAGGCAAATTTTCGTCCAGTAGTTTGCCATTTCTACTGAACGATAGGCTTTCTTGATACCACTGTTGAAACCAATGCAAGGCCCATGGCCCGCAGCTGGGATCGAACCCGGCATTACGAAGCGTTCGCCTCGACTTAGCCACAGAGCCTACTGATTCCATGAAAGATACCTTAAATCTAAGAGAAATATGGCTTTTCTGCCTACCACCCGGGGCGTAAACCTGGACTACAAGGAGTTCCTCACCCAGTCGCCGCGCAGAGGGTTTTAACCAACAGGGCTAGCGAGCCGGGCATATATACAACTATATAAATAGGCTTACCTTATATTTGATCATCAATAAAATCCATTGCATCAGCGCCACGTTCCTTTCTTCTCGCTCATGTTATTACAAAGCCTCCAGTTGGTGCAGTTAATGTTCTGGAGCCATATCTGAACACATCAATACATTTATTCTCGAAGCCTTCAAAGAATAGCGATTTTTCTGAAATACTAATATTGTTAAGCAGACAATTTTTTTTTAAATGTCTGCCTACAGCTGCAAAGAAGCGCGGTAATGCCAAAAGAGTAAGCATACATTTTGATACTAACTGAAGTGATTTTAATATCCGCATCATTCTTCTGAAGTTGTAAACCAGTATTTTTCAAGTTTTTTGTTATTTTTTTTCCTTCTCTCTTTTTTTTTTTTTTTTTTTTAGACCTGGCCGCATCGTGATACCAGCTAAGTGATTTTGTGTATCTATGTAGTATTGTTTAATTTGTTTGTGCTGATGAAGGCTCAATAGCCGCAACGTTCTCGTTTTGTTTGTATTTGTTATATTGTGAAGCTTGCTAATACATTTTTTGTTCGGGTTTATATCTTTTCTTGATATCTGTATTATTAGGTGGATGATCTCGCACTGCTGGCTCCTTCCATTTTTTTTATTTTTTTTATTTATCTGTTTATAATTATCTTCTTTGACATGGCTGGTAAATGTCATGACCAATAGCATAATTGTCGTCGGGCTGTCTTCCTTTCAGTAACACATGGTGGATCTATCGTACAATGCTGGCATTGAAAATATTGATGCAAAGTTTCACAAACATACCAAAATATCGGGCATGGTCCCAGAAGTACAGCTTTGTTCGACCACGGCCAGCTCCAGATTTATTAGGGTTCGGGTTAGGGATATGCAGCCGGACGTGGTTCGACAAGGGTCAGAAGTGCCATATTTGTACAAAAGTACCAACTTCAGCAGCTCTGCTTCAGACTGGAAGTTATTGTGCCGTAAACGGATATTTCCAAATGCTCCTCCTTGGACATTTATGTGTAGCTAGTGGCTAGATGTGATTACTTCGTACGTGTAAGCATTATCAGGTAATTATAACAATGGAGTGTGTATCACATATTTTCTCCCCGCTGTTTTGCTGTATTTAAGTGTGCACAGCTAACATCATAGTACTGGTAAGTCAGTAGCATGTCATTTGCAGAACCTTGCACCCATAACAACACTTCGTAAAACTTCTTGATCACACGCAAATTGTCCCGCGTCCGATACACCCATCTGGAGATCATCCGCCACATCCTGTACCCATCTTCTCTTTGGCTTTTCTCTTCCTCTCTTCCCACACACATACCCCTCCATTATTGTTCTCTCCAAACTCTCGTGACGTTTGAAGTGACAAAAATATTTATGTTTCCATGTTTTATCGTCTTTAATAGCCAACCTTCTTCAATATTCAGTTTTTGTAGTATGGCTGCAATTTTTTATTTTCTTTACCCAAGATTTTCTTAGAATCCGTCTACAGCATTTGTTTTCAAAGGCATTTATGCGCTTTCAATTAGTTTAGTAAGTGACCAGGTCTCACAGGCGTATGTTGCAATGGGAGAGATTGATGCTCTTAGAAATCTACTTTTTTTTAGTCTGTCCCACTCCATAATTTTGTCAGTTGTTTTAGTCTTTGAAGAGCAACTGATAGTCATCGTTTAATATATTCTATTGTGTCACCATTGTTGGTAATCAATGACCCAAGATATTCAAAACTTTCCACAACCTCCAATCTTTCCTCATTAACACATATTTCTTTCTCCATGGTAGTTTTATCTGTATGCATTATTTTTGCTTTTACTAAGCTGAGATATCAGTTGTGATTTTAAAATTTCTTGGAATGAGGTGATTAAGTTTTCTATACCAGTCTGTGATGTGGATAGCAATACTGTATCATCTGCAAATCGGATCTCTAGTATTTCAAGACCACCGATATTTAGGGCATCATACAGATCTCTGGTTACATAATACATACATACATACACACACACACATACATACATACACACACACACACACATACACACATACATACATACATACACACACAGACACACACACACACATACATACATACATACATACATACATACATACATACATACATACATACATACATACATACATACATACATACATACATACATACATACATACATACATACATACTACATACATACATACATACATACATACATACATACATACATACATACATACATACATACATACATACATACATACATACATACATACATACATACATACATACATACATACATACATACATACATACATACATACATACATACATACATACATACATACATACATACATACATACATACATACATACATACATACATACATACGCACACGCGCGCACGTACACACACATGACACCTGGGGTAGGAGAGGCGGAAGATCTGGTGAGAGATCATGATAAGATGATGCTGTCATGTATAAATAGCATAAGATGATTTTAAGAGCTAATGTCGATACGAATTTGGCAGTTTAATTTTTCCAGTTCCACTCGACTATTAATTTTGTGCACAACTGACAGGAGGTTAAGTGTCTATCCTCTGTCGCTACTGAGTCTCGGTGTTAAAATTAGAACCCTCGAAGTCGGAGTACATCTGCCCAAGAACAGGGAACACAGTAAAACGTATTTACACGGAAAACTCAGGTCCTGGAACAAACCTAGAAGTCCAAACGGACTAACAACCAGGACTTTCCGCCGGAGCTCACAACCGGTAAACCAGTAGAAGAATCATCATCATCGTGTGGTTTGTCCTTTGCAGAACGTGCGTCTCATCACGGTCTATATGGAAGAAGCTCGGCCTGTCACCAGTTCTCCCTGCCTCGTGTACTTTCATATTCAAGGAATCACTCATTAAATCATGTACTCATCTTCGTGTTCTTCGGCCACTGCCCCTCCTCCCTGGCACAATGCCTAATGCTATTACGTTTACTAATACAGCATGGCGTTTGATATGACTAAAATATTTCAGCTTCTGAGGCAAGATGCTGTTTGATAATCAGTATGTCAACTGCGACTGGTTGCAACACGTAGCTAACACCCCACCCCCCCCCCCCCCAACCCCAAACCACCCAATCCAGGCTAAGATTTTCCCACCCACGGCGCATGCGAGAAACTACAGAGCTTGTGTAAATATAATCAGGACAAACCCTGCAGTACTGTTATTATATTTCAGTTAGTATTTGCTGAAATGTGTGGCCGGAAAAGAGCATGAAAATTTTGAACATACTATCGGCTGTCACACAATCTGATACATAAATTATCAGTAACTTTTTTGCACCCATAAACACAATAGAAAGCCCAAGAAAATTTGATTCTTTAGTATCCACCCCACCCCTTTCCCCACTCAGCATTTGCCCAGTTTGCATATAAGAATGGATAGAGAAATCAACATACGTAACGATATCCGAAAGCAAATCAGGTTATGAGACAATCACCGCTTTTGACGCACAGAAAGATACCTCTGTCAACCAAAGCAAATCTCATAAGAATGTTTTTTTTGGCCGACACTGTGCTACCAGTGCGAAACATGGACCCTTACTTCAACTAACGAGCGGAAGATCGTAATAACAGAGATGAGATGTCTTAGAAGAGCTGCCTGTGTGACAAGAAGAGAAGAAAAAAAAAAAGAATAAAGAAATTAGTCGAAGACTAGGACTGACACCAGTCATACAATCCATTAAAGAACAACAAATAAGATTGTTTGGCCTCCTGACAAGAATACCCTAGTACCAACTGCCACAGAGAGCCACGCCGAAGAAATATAATGAATACAGATCGAGGGGAAGACCACGCAAGAGATGGAGAGACATCATCAAGAGCAACCCAACAGAAATGAACACCAACTTGTACACTGAATTGGAAGAAGCGCACAAACGATCCTATCATCTCCCCCAACATTTTGTGCTTAGAGTTACCAACGGTGTCCCATTGTATGTGGCTGTTGCTGGCAATAAAAGAACCGACAGATTAACCGGCTCCACCTTAGGTACAGAGAGCCGGTCCATGGATCATGCAGACATGGGAAAGGTAGGACGATCGGTGGATTTGGGAGCAACACATCCACATCTTTGCTTAGAGTGCAAGAACTGGGAGTAAAGATCGGCTAGACACGAGAAGCACACCGGACGCTCGAGACGTTTTGTCAACCGAAAAAGGTCTGGGACTATCAACCGCGGGATGTTGATGTGTACGTTGAAAGGGGAATCTGAGTATCTATGGACATGTCGTGAGTGCCGTGAAGATAACCCAAATCATAACTCATAAATAAAGGGTCAGGTACTCATTTACATCCACACAACAGGGAAATTATAAAACAGAAAAGATGGTACATATTTCGTGGAAAGACAATGTAAAAATGATGATTTTTCAATATCTAGTCTCTGTGGTTTCCATAGGAACCTGTGACGTCAAGCACTTCTGACGAACATTCTCACTCCCGGTACCGCGCACTGATACACTTCTGATGCTTTTAGCATTTTGCGGAAGTGAAATTACCCATGCAAATATAATTCCACCTGTTACTCAGAATCTTGTCACAAATAATGAAGGAATGATGCTTGTAGTAAGCAGATTAAATTCTCAAATAGAGTAATGTTATTCTATATTATCTTTTACAATTTATGTGTGCATTACATGTGAGTGATATTGAATTATGTGAGTAATATCCAAAAGTAGGGCAAGACACTCGCCATCTTGGAATATTCTTGTGTCATTCCAGCGGAACCGTGGTCTGCTCAAACAAATTTTAGGCTTTTAAAATGAGTAACTGTCCTACCAAGGAGCAATGTGTACACCGAGCGAAGCTTGCAGAGCAGGCTGAAAGGTATGATGATATGGCCGAAGCAATGAAGAAATGCGTCAACTACGTTTATTCGGAGTCGGCAGGAGCTCCTCTCGACAACGAGGAACGGAACCTTCTGTCTGTTGCCTACAAGAATGTCGTTGGAGCACGTAGGTCGGCATGGAGAGTCGTTTCAAGCATAGAATCTAAAACAGAAGGAAGCGAATCAAAGCTTCAGATGGCAAAGAAATACCGAGAGATCATTGAGGAAGAGCTGAAAGCCATATGCAACGACGTTTTGGTAAGTTATTCCTGAGGATAATTGTGTATCGTCATAGTCACACCACCTCCTTGTCAGTAGCATCCTTATGTTGGGAGTTGTGTTGATGTGTTGTTGCTAAGTAATAAAGTCGTTTGATTTGGTTGACTGACACTGATTTGTCTCTTACTTAACACCGTACCACAGACGACAGGGCATTGTCGACTGAACCCCATTGATTTGAGCCTATGATGTATTATTTACTGTTACAAATATCAAAATATTGTTAGGTCGGCAGAATTTATGCAGTGCAGCAGTGACTGAATCATCAGCTTCATGGCATGAGGTGTGTTTCGTATCATTATCATCATCGGGTGTCACAGTTTTTGGTTAGGAGAGATATGCTGAATGGATATATACAATTTTTTTTTTTTGATTTATTTTGTGAAAATTCACACTACACTGATCCCCACCCAGCAGTCTTCTCTTTAGATAGTTAAAATAGAAGCAGAGGTCATACCTGCATACTTGTTTCTGTCAGCATAGTAAGTACTCTAAATGTCAAAAAAGAATGCCCTGCCTTGATTGCTAAGTCAGTGATCATGGGCTATCATCCGAATAACAGTCCCAAATTATCGAGGCCGAAAATATACCCAGGGCTTCAGTCGCATGTAAATTACGCACTTCTGGCGACCACCGCCTAGAGTATCTCCTGAGACTCACGAGCAAATAAAATGAAGGAAACTGCAGGAAGTGCGGTAGCTGCTGCTTGTGAGTCCCAGCCATCTAGTTTAGCTCCACGCCGCACATAGCAGCGTGGGAGATACTCTCGGCAGTGGCGGTAGTCGCCGTTAGTGCTCAATTTAAGTCACCGGAAGTCCGCAGTTGACATGTGACTGCGGCATAGATAGCGTGATCATGTATTCAGAACCTCAAGGCAGACATTTTTTTATTAGAAGTTGTTATACTAATTAGTAATTACTCATAAGTATAGACAAATTATCGAGGCTAAAAATATACCCTAACAGGGTCTCAGTCACATGTCAATTGCAAACTTCTGGGGACTATACCGCCACTGCCGAATTGCGGACTTCCGGGGACTATACCGCCACCGCCGAGAGTATCTCCCACGCCGCTACGTGCCGCGTGGATTGGGGCTAAACTAGATGGCTGTGACTCACTAGCAAATAAAATAAAGGAAGCTGTAGGAGGTGCGGTAGCTGCTGCTTGTAAGTCCCAGCAGTCTAGTTCACCCCCAATCCACAGTGCACGTAGCGGCATGGGAGATTCTCTCGGTGGTGGCGGAAGTCGCCAGGAGTGCGCAATTCAAGTTGCCGAAAGTCCGCAATTGACATGTGACTGAGGCCCTGTTAGGGTATATTTTCGGCCTTGATAATTTGGGACCGTTATTCGGAGGGTAGCCGAAGTTCTGTATTGGTTTATTTATTCTTTTTGGTCACGCACACTTTTAATTGGCTGTTCTTACACTCTAATCATGGCTGCACATTCATAATCATGACTTGCTTCTCGTAGATATCTTACTTCAGGTAGTACATTCAATATTTCACCTTGATCCATGGCTTGTCAGCCCTCCACAGTAGCCTTGCCATGTGACCCCTCGGAGACACCAAGCACTGTCTTCAGACCCAGCCTGTGGTGCGGTGATTTCGGTCACAGGCATGAGGCGAAGTAAAGTCTGATGTGATGTGTATAAGGAGATACTCTGTACCCCACTCGGGCGCCCGTCCTTCACTGTTCTGGTTTTACGGAACCTCATGCAAGACTCCTGCTGCACGTCCCCGTCGTGCGCCACGGATAATGTCTCAAATGAGCATTAACAGAGTTGGCAGGGGATCTCGGAGCTGGCGGCCCCTAGAGGTGTAGTGTCCTTTCTGGCTCTCACCAGCCCGCGCCCAAACGCATGGGTGAAAAGTCTAACAAAACTCAAGGATTGCTTGCTAAATTTACCATCAAATGACAACTCTCGGTTAAAATTCGGGAGCGAATGGAAAACTGTGCGGCTGAGACTCAACCCTGACCGAGAGATTTACCCGCAGCCAAGACGAGTAACATCTCTTGTGGGCGACTTCTCGCAGCAAGATCCTACCTACGTACATCCTCTGTCAATCCTCAGTGTCGTCGTCACCGCGCTGAGGTACACCACGGCAGCAACTTTTCATATATTGGCTAGGAAATAATGTCCGACAAAGTTATACCCCACGGCACACATGCAAGCTCAAAGTCCGACGATCATAATTCGTACCGATTAGGAAAAAGTCCAAATGTCCGTATCCACTGGTCCCACTCACGCGAGTGTTGGAACCAAACAGGTGAAGCCACGCCTGACGCATTTTGCTTCCCCATTCTGTCGTGCTAAGGGCACAGCTGAAACAGCGTTAAAGGTGTCTAACGTACGATGAAAAAGAATGTACCTATTTGTGTGGCCACAAAAGTCCTGGACCTGCGGTCTGCTCCCCGCTGATCTCCGAAGAGCGCTGCCTTGTAGCGCGGGAAGCTCAATACACGGTTGTGAGGTTAAGCAGTCATGGGCAGGACGTGACGATTCCTTGGGTGAGCCCAGAACCAGAGCATCATGTGTCGGCTCTGCATTTATGGAAGCCTCCTTGGATGGCGGGGAATGCCCATGATCTGCCCCTGCCTTCCCTTGAGGGCTGAAAATTCTACCTAGGGCTGCCTTAAGGACGATATTCCGGGGGCCACACCTGTTAAAGGTAAAAAAGGACACCACACAAATGAGGCAACATCTCGACCCACACAAAACAATGGCCACAGTCAACCTAGAAATAGACTTGACGTCTTCCCTCGAAGTCGGAGTACATCTGCCGGAGAGACGGGGAACGAGAACTGCAAACAAATAAGCCAGTAAAACAGATGTACACGCAAAACTCAGGTCAAGGTAAAATCCAAAAGTCTATTTGGACGAACAACCGCGACTTACCGCCGGTGAACAAGAAGAAGAAGAAGAAGACCCAGCCCACCTTTTGTCTTCCTGTCCCTTCTCATTGCATCACTGATAAAGCATGCCATAGTGAAGGTTTTTGTCTCCAACCAGGTTATTGGTTTATTTGCTGTCATGACCTTTATAGTTAGATTATCCTTATTACAAGTTGAGCCATTCAGTCTTCAAGTGCTCGGACCCCCTCCTCAGTAAATCCCTCAGTGTGTAGCAGCTGACACCAGTTCTATGTTTATTATTATTCTACTTTTTCTTTGCGTTCACCAGCTGTACACTCGGCGGAAAGTTCTGGTTGCTCGTCCACTACTGAACTGGTCCTGCTCCAGAACCAGAGTGTTGCGTGTGCATCAGTTTTACAGATCTCATTCTCTTGAATACAGACTGTTGGTTCCTTGCCTCTCCGGCAGATGCACTCCGACTTCAAAGGAAGCTCCCCAATTAGTTCACTCTTACGACATGCTTTTGGGGAGGCAGTGGGTCTATTCTTGTTTTCCCCACAATGGAACCCCGGAACCGACACGGGGGTTTATTATTATTCTATGGCTTCCTGCATAGTGCTCATGTCTAGTAACTCCATTTTTGACTTTCTATTCTTGCAGTCCTGGTCAGGGTTGCAGATTCAGTCACATGGCTCTCGCAGATGTCTTCTTGTAGAGCATTCACTATATCAGCACTGTCCATGGCTTCTCCGCCCTTCACAGTAGCATTACCTGCAAGCCTACCAGCTTGCTCCTTTCCTTGCATGCCTGCGTGCCCTGACACAAAAATGACCTCCATAATCAGACTGCATGTTGTCAATATATTTTATGTTGCTTTACTTTCTTCTGTAATAAGCAAGGACACTGAGACACATTACATCAGTCCTAATGTATTAATAATCCCATGATGCAGGGCTGTTCAACTGGTCGGCCGGATCTGGCCAACAGAGGCCTAGCAAGTGGGCCACAGATCTTTGGCAGTTGTACTGTATTAATGATCTTTCTATGCTTAGGCCTCTGGCTTGTGACTATTCCCATTTCCAACATTTTGGCGCCCCCCCCCCCCCCCCCCCCTTCCCCACTAAACAGTTGAATAGCCCTGCCATAAGAGATTACTTTTCTGAACCTGAATAAGTCAACAAAACCACATTTTATTATGATCAGTTAGGAGGATAGCAGGTAATTCTTTGCTGTGTTTGTATTTAGTGATTATTTTCCTTCTTGTAAAGAAATTCATTTTTTGAGCATATTGGAATTGTATTGTTCGAAAAATTTGTTTAAATCACTTTTAGCAGCTTGGCGCTCGTGATGAAGCATTTGCCTTCAAAATCTCCTGTTTGGGGGTCTCTGTGGCTGAGTGGTCAAGCTGTTTAGGGGTTGCTGTGGCTAAGTGGTCAAGCTGTTTGGGGGTCGCTGTGGCTAAGTGGTCAAGCTGTTTGGGGGTCGCTGTGGCTAAGTGGTCAAGCTGTTTGGGGGTCGCTGTGGCTAAGTGGTCAAGCTGTTTGGGGGTCTCTGTGGCTAAATAGTCAAGCCATTGGGTTGTACTCTGAAGTTTGTAGATCCATTTTATAGGCTGCTTTGTTCACTTCAAGAGTGTAATATTTATGGAGATCTCGGGGGATCGTTGCTGGAGCTACAGTTTATGCTCTGTGCAGCACTCTCTGCAAGCAGCCAGCTTTTCTGCAGAGAGAAACTGAGCCGTATGGGATAGAACCCGGTGCAATTGAGAGGTGAAAAACCAACAATCTATATACAGATCAGTCAGATCTGTAAAACAGATGTGCATGCAACAATCAGGTTCGGAACAAGACTTAAGTCCAGAGATGGACGAACAACCAGAACTTTCTGCCAGAGTTTACAGCTGGTGAACGTGAAGAAGGAGAATAGTGAGATGACTAGGTTATTTGATGTTGTGCTTCTCTTTGATAATATCATGTTTCACTTGATTGTGTATGTTCAGTTTAGCAGCAACTAATCACTCAGGTTTTTATTTCAGCTTCTTTTTTTTTTTCGCTTGAAATAGATTATATCTGCACTGTTGTCTCTAGTTTTTTTTTTTTCTATTAACCGGCTGTGAATTCCGATGGAAAGTCCTTTGAACAAGACCCTGAGTTTTGCAAAACATCCGTTTTTACTGGCTTGTTTGTGTAGTTTAATTTTCTGCCTTTCAAGGTCAACTTTGAAGGAAAATTTCAGTTTGATAACTTACTTTTCTAAAAATCAATTTTCTGTTTATATTTGCTATGGTAGTCTATAAGTACAATTTGTGCCATTTCAGGAGTTGCTGAGCAAGTACCTAATTCAGAAAGCCCAGGACGATAACACCCATCATGATAGCCTAGTGTTCTACCTCAAAATGCAGGGCGACTACTACCGTTACTTGTCGGAGGTGTCAGTGGGCGATGAAAGGAAAAGTGAGATTAGTGTTTGTTATATGACCATTGTTATTGACAAACATTACACTTTTTGTTGATTGGAAAACCCAGGTTTGATCATCAGTTAGGTATGTTTTATTTGGTTGGGGACAAAATCTTCTGAGATGTCACTGGCTGTAAACTCTGGTGGAAAGTTCTGGATGTTCGCTCGTTCCTGGACTTTGGTCTTGATCCAAAAGTGGATTTTTTTTAAAAAAAACTGATCTGGCTTATTTGTAGGCAGTCTATTGGTTCACCGCCTCTCGGACAGATGTACTCTGACTTTTGACACCCATAATGAGTTGCATCCTATAACATGCTTTGGGGGTGGGGGGTCTCCAAAATGGTCTCCCCCTGGAGCCTATTTAGTTCATGGCAGCTGCACTGGGCATGGCCTTAAATCCTTAGGCTCACCGCCCCTGTCACCCGTCCTACACCATCAGCTGGTAAAGACAGACAGATGGAATAGAACAAGTCTGATAAAGATTCTATGCTATGTGGTGTTGAGCATCATGTCTGATTCTCACCCAGACTTGTTAAAAGCAGACATCATACCTCTAAACCAGGATTCGCATTAAATGCATCACAAATTACTCACCCAACTTTTATATTTGTGCCGGGCCCTGCAGGTGTTCAATGCAGCGAGCGTGCAGATTATCTGGCAGACAAGACAGTTAACAGGACTGGCCCTGCACTGGACAGAAATATCATTAATGACATGCGAACTGCATATCGCAGAGAAGATCATGACAACAAGCAGGACACAGTATCCTTGTCCAGGTTGGTGGACATGGGGGAGTAGCCAGATATGAACATTTCACCAAGGGAACAAGGCATCTGGAGAATCAATACAAATTAGGAGTGATAGTCATTTTTCTCTTGTGGAGCAACTGAGGAGAAGATTGAAGCACCCAGATCTGACTGGAGTGCTGTCATGATAGTCTTCACTAAACATTCTTCTAATGCAGTTTGCCTATTTCTGTAATCAGTTAGCTTGGCTGCAATGGATCTCCCTCCTTTCCCTTCCTTCCTTTGTCTTGTTCTTCATCCTTTTGTCTCCCGGTGGAGCATAAGAATACACTGCATAGTTGACTTTTGCAGCCATAGTAAACAAAGTAAAGGACCCTCCTCCCACCATTGGGTAAATGGTGCTAGGCATTTTGCTTTTTGTAAACCACTCTTGACCTAGGGGATAATGTGTCCATCATTTCATCAGCTGTTCTAGTTCACAGGATTTCATGAAAAGATATCCCCTTGGGGGTTCCAGGGCCCGGTTGTGTGGAAGACAAAAAGAGACATACTGCCACTCCAATAAGCATGTCATAAGAGCCTACTAATTGGGAGTCGGAGCGCAGCTGCTCGAGCAGCAAGGAACAACCAGCTTGCACACACATAAGCCAGTAAAACGGACGTACACGCAACATTTTGGGGGAAGAATGCTTTAAAAGAAAGTTGCAAAAGGTGACTCATTAAGGTTTGCTGAAATTGGATATGTTGGGTTGAAAGGCGCAGATATCACAGCTTAGTTGTAAACCACAAAAGAACAGTCTACCACTATTCTAGTGAGCCTATGCAGAAGAAGAGTAGTACAGACTTCTAAACTAAATTTATTAGTACATCTGTGCTCACTAAATATATTGACGAAACCTGTGAATTAGTTATAATGATTTGGTTAATGTGTTGCAAGGGTCTCATAAACACTTACCTGTCATTCACAGATTATGTAAGCAAATCAAATGAAGCATACAAAAAAGCAACGGAAATAGCTAAAGAGAAGATGCAGCCAACACACCCGATTAGACTAGGACTGGCTCTAAACTTTTCTGTCTTTTACTATGAGATCATGAATGAACCCGATGAGGCCTGCAAATTGGCAAAATCAGTAAGTCTGTTTTTTTCTTCTTTAAATGTTTGTGTTGTATTGTGAAACCCCTGGAGTGATTAGAAGAGTATACAGTTCCTCTTGTGCAGCAGCCACTGATTTTGGCGAGCCACAGCTGTAGCTAGGTAACTTGCCTGTCTGGAGGTCTTGGTTTTTTCATTGCCAGCGATCTCTGGTCATGTGCCTGATCTTTTGTGTGCCATAAACTGTATAGTTGTTGACATATTTAAAGATATATAAAGGCAGCAATCAATAAACATGAACAGAGTAAAGCATCAAATACCCCAGGACCTGCAGAAAAAATATCTATCGGGTGACACATACCGTAACCTATATCACTGAGGCTTGTGGGAAAATTTGATGTCTATATTTTAAGAAACCAACCATTTGGTTTGAAGAATCCCCCTAAATGCTTCATTTAGCTTTTCACACCCTGACTTCATAAATGTTTGTGCAGGCCTAGATTCAGCCAGTTGCGTTAACTGTATGTCTCATAAATAGATCACAGTAGACAAGTCAAAAATGTAACATTTATGGGGAATTTACTACAGCTGTAAATTTTGCGGCTTTTGGGGGTAAAAGTGTGAAGAGTATAAAAGAAACTAGTGTGTGCTTGCATGTCACCAGTGTTTCTTTTTTAAAAGAGGTGTCATTGATTCTCTCCAAGTTTTTTTATTAGTACGATAGTATAATTTCATTTTTTGCAAATAGGGTAGCGTTCAAGCATTGACAGAACCAAAAGCCTGACAGAATTTATTAGTCCCAAACACTTGGAAACAGCATAGTGGCTATTCGCTGGCCTGAAAGTCAGTTTGAAATCAATATTTTTCCTTTTGGGGAAAAGCGAATAAAAAAAAAACCACAGGCCTCCTACAGGGTTCGTAGTGGACCGGGAAATCGGGAAATTACCGGGATTTTTTTCGTTGACCTTGAACCGGGATTTTTAGCTTATAAAAGACATTCCGACCTTAAAAACCCGTGAATTTTGACCGCGGCAATGAAATCGTCAGAAATCCTGTGTTTTTCAGCACAGGCAATTTTGAGGGAGCCATTTGGCTTTTTTGGCCATTTGGCTAGTTTTTGGCTACTTTCGTTGTATGGTCGTTTCAGGTGTGAGGGCAGCTGATTATTGGCTATTTTCAGCCGAAATGGCTTGTTAAAGGCCAGGGGAGGGCGGGCTTTGTTGCTGATCATGAAAACATGCAGACAGCAGCGGTGTGGCATGGGGCTGGAAGTAGCAGATTCCGTCTCGCGCGCGTGTGTGTGTGCCTTTGTTTCTAGCGAGTCCGGCAGAATGAACAGTTTAAATCGTTTATGGCCGTGGTTTAGAGAAAGGATTACATTGGGAGATGGTGGGGCTCGGTGCAGTTGTATTTATAAATAGAGTCGCCGTGGTGGGGGCTAAGCACGGCCTTCTCTATTAATTAGAGATGGCATTGGGGCTAAGCAAAGTGACTGCAGCTGGATTTCCCAGTTCTATTTTTGGCCTGGATTTATCTTTACAGTGTGTTTGGCGATCAGTATTGTAATTCCCCGAGATTCCCTCTTCTGTTGTCTCACCCCTCTCTCTCTCTCTCTTCCCTCCCTCTTTCACTCTTCTACCTATTGCTCCTTCCTTCCCGTCTCCTGCATTGTCTCTAACCCTCCCTTCTGATCTTCATCTTCTTCTCTTTCTCTCTATCTTTCCTTTTACTTTCTCATTTCATGTCCCCCCTCCCCCTTTTTCCTATTTTATTTCTTGTTTAAATGTTTAGTAAATGTGCGGCTCCATAACTCTTCCTAGCAACTCAAGTACACAGGAAGTTGTATTGGGGGGGGGGGGGGGGGGCATTCTGTGTGAACATGGTGGATATTTTCTTTTGATGTGTTTGTTTTCCTAGCGGCCTTAATCTCTGTCCATCTCCCTTCCCGCCCCCTCACATTTTTGTCCTACCTGTTCCTCACTCTCTGACTGTCTGTGTCACTGCTTTCCTCTCTCTCTTTGTATTTGCCGCTCTCCCTCACTCCCTCCCTCTCTTTCTCTCTCTCTCTCTTTCTTTCTTTCTCCATACCTTCAGTTGGTGTATAAGGTTTAGTGTTGCCTAGTGCAGAACATTTCATGTCCATCATTCCCCCCTCCCACACATTAAATATATGTGTACTTTTAAAAACACATTTGCCGTCACCTTCCCCCCCCCCCCCTTTTCTCCTCCCACATTGATGACACCTAGGGGAGGGAGTGCACCCCTTCCTGCTACCTTCTTCCCTCTATATCTCATCTTATTTCTTACTCCCTTCTTTCTCTCCCTGTCTCATTCCCACTTTATTTTCTTAAACTTTATTCTCTCACCTCCTCTGTCTCACCCTTACCACCTCAGCCTTCTACACCACTTTCCACCACCTCCTCTCTCCCCTCCTTTCTGTAATTGGAAAACCAGAAATAAAATGAAGTCCACTGCTGCCCTGACCTATTTATGTGTCTGACCTATTTATGTGTGTGGGTAAACTTCTCTATTTTCCACCAGTGGTGGGTTGGGATCCCCTGGACTTTTTTTTTTCTTCATAAAATGACCTTGGCTCTCAGGTCACCAGCCTTAAGTGTAAGAAATTGAATTATTGTTGTCACACACAGATAGGACAAGCAAGGGGCAGTAGGGGTTAGCACTGTTGTTTTTGGACCACGGCCACATTCACATTGGGAGAGGGTAGGAACCGGAAAAGTGGCCTCACTTAGAGATTTCCTAATTCTATTTTGGGCACTCATTGTTCTTACACCCCCCACCCCCACAACCGTGTCTTACCTTTCTTCTCTCACCCCTTCTCTTTCCTTTGATCTTCTACTATTCTCCTTTCTCTCTCCATTCTTCCTCTCTTCCTTTCCTTGCCCTTTCTCCTGTCCCATCTCTTCTTTGTCTCCTCTCCATCCTGTCTTTTCATTTTCTCTAGATTTCCTTACCCGCTCCCCTCTCTCATTCTCTCCCCCCCCCCCCCCCCCCCCCCCCCCCCCCATTTTTTTTACCTGGTTCATCTACATATTTTTTTGCCCCATAACTATCTTTTCCTAGTGGTTGTGTCCACTACACTTGAAATTGTGTGTGGGGGGGGGGGGGGGGGAGTGGGTGGCTGTTTTTTTTCTTTGAGGTATCTTGTCTCCCTTCCTTCCCCCCTCTCTCTTAATCTGTGTTTGTCACTGCCTTCCTTACCCACCTTTCTCTCTCTCTCTTGCTTTATGTCTGTTTGCCTCCCTTCATCACTTTCTCTTTGTATACCTCCCTCCCATTCTCCTGCTCTGCCTTTTTTCTCTTTCTTTGGTTCTCTCCCTCTGTCTGCTTGCCTCTCTGTGCTGTCCCTTTGTCTCTCTCTCCTTTATGTCTACATCTCTCTCTGCTTGCATCTGCTTCTCACCCTGTCCGTTCTCTCTCCCTCTGTCTCCCTTCTTTCAACTCTTTGTCATATTTTCCTCCTTCCATATCTCTGTTTCGTTCCCTTTTTCCTTCTCTTATCATCTGCCCATCTCTGTATCTGCATTCCCTCTTTCTGTATTTGTCTCCCTCTCTGTCTTTCGCTGTCCCTTCCCCACTTTTCCTCATCATGTTTCCATCCCTCCCTCTCATTTTTTCATCCTTCCCCAGACTTCTTTTCCTTCTTTTCTCTACCTTCATCTGTCCATCTTTACACTGTCTCTCCCAGCCTACCTCAGCATGTGTCTTCCTCTCTCTTCATGACTCTCTCTCTCTCCCCTAACCCTCTCAGGTACCAGGTCCAGAACAGACAGGACTTCAGTTTGCTGCCCTCTACCACCAAGCCCTAAAAAAAATTTCAAACACTATATCAAGCTCAGGGGCCGACCAACACGAAGATGGACACAGGATATAAGTGACTCCTTGAGTATAAAAAAGTACATGAGGCGGGAGAGCTGGTGAGAGACCGAGTTTTTTTTTGTCAGGACAAAGGAAATGCTGCATGATGATGATATCTGTGCTGGTATACCAACACATGTGGCACAAATGAAGTACCTTGTGTGCTCAGTACACCCTTGAACAAGGCAAAAATCTTGTATTAGTATTACACCGAGACAACCTTGAAAAAAACTAAGAAGACCTTGAAAAAGACCTTGAAAAGCCTTGAAATTGATTGGTAAATTTGGCTATGAACCCTGCTCCTAGCAAGCATGCTGTAAGAGGCAACTAATTAGGGGTGTTAGTTGCAGTGTATCTGTTTGAATGGTGAGGCACCAACAGTTTGCATACAAAAAAGCTAGGTCTGTAAAACGGATGTGCATGCAAAGCTCCAGTTCTAGAGCAAGACCAAAGTCTAGGAAATGGATGAGCAACCAGAGCCTTCCATCAAAGTGTACATGCGTTGAACTCCACATTGATTCATTTTTTTGTGTGGTGGGGGGGGGGGGGGGTCGTGGTGGAGGTTAAATCACCTTGGCTCTGAAATCAGTGTCTGGTCTAAAGTGAAAAGGTAATGTCCTAGAAAAAACAATATTGAGCCGCCTGGCTGGATGTTGACCACACATCTCAAGTGCCGATTGATCTATAAAATTCTAGGTCTGAGACATTTTCTAATGCACCAAATGTGTCCTTTACTTACCTTTGTTTGGAAATATTGAATTTTAAATTCTTTTTGTTATGTTGAATTAAGAATCACCATCACAGCAGTCGTGGCATTACCATAAGCGCTGCATCCCCAAATTCAACAGAGAGCGAAGAGTTTCAGTTCCAGTGGTACCAGTAATTGTCTGATTGTACATTCGCCTTTCTGCGAGTATTAAGCGCCGGCAGATCCCATGGTAATTCCCTGCAGCACCAAAGCGTCAGCAGATCCCATGGTAATTCCCTGCAGCACCAAAGCGTCAGCAGATCCCATGGTAATTCCCTGCAGCGTCAAAGCGTCAGCAGATCCCATGGTAATTCCCTGCAGCACCAAAGCGTCAGCAGATCCCATGGTAATTCCCTGCAGCACCAAAGCGTCAGCAGATCCCATGGTAATTCCCTGCAGCACCAAAGCGTCAGCAGATCCCATGGTAATTCCCTGCAGCGTCAAAGCGTCAGCAGATCCCATGGTAATTCCCTGCAGCACCAAAGCGTCAGCAGATCCCATGGTAATTCCCTGCAGCACCAAAGCGTCAGCAGATCCCATGGTAATTCCCTGCAGCACCAAAGCGTCAGCAGATCCCATGGTAATTCCCTGCAGCGCCATTCACCTCAGACCGTGATGATCTGTTTGTGCCCTGTTCACTTGCTCCCAATGGGCCCTCACAACATCTAGCTTGTCATACATCAGTTCACCAACAAGTGGCGCATATTCCTTTTTTATAACAGCAAAGTAACGCAATTTAGCAATCACAGCAAAGTGGCTCTTGTAACCATGTTGAACACTGCAGATAAACCGACAGATGGTTCAGAAATAAATGTGTGTGTGTGTATTTTTGTAAGGATTTATTTTGGTGTTGAAAATGTTTTTAAAATGCATTTGATATAATTTGTTCTGCAGGCATTCGATGATGCCATCGCTCAGTTAGATCAGCTGAATGAAGAGTCTTACAAAGACAGTACTTTGATAATGCAGCTGTTAAGAGACAATCTTACAGTAAGTAGGACTTGTTTTACATTAATTGTCAGTAGGCATAGATAGAAAGTAATGTAATGACATAAGAGGGGGGAAGGGGGAGATGGCAGTCGAGTTGATGACAAGAGGTACTTTCTTCTTCTTCACATTCACCTGCCGTAGTTCTGATTGTTCATCCACTTCTGGTCTGTAATCCTGTCCCAACATCTGATTATTGCGTGCGCATCTGTTTTTTTTTTTAAAGATTCAACTCATTTTTTATGCAGACTGTTAGTTCCTTGCCTCTGTCAGATGCACTCTGACTTCAAAGGAAGGTCCCAATTAGTCAACTTTTATGACATGCTTTTGAACTGGCGGTGGGTCTGTTTTTGTTTTTCCTACAATATGGCCCTGAAACCCACACGGGTGCAAGAAGTAAGTATAACATAAAATATGACTAGATAGATGTGCACAGTTACAAGTGAATGTTTCGACCAAAGTCTATGTCAGCATAATTTTTTCTATCTGCATCAGGAGATAATCTATATACATAAAATATGAAGAGATAGATATGCACAGTTACAAGTGAATGTTTCGACCAAAGTCTATGTCAGCATAATTCTTTCTATCTGCATCAGAAGATAATCTATATTATTTGGTCAGGTCATGAGAAGGGAGAAGAACTGGAGTATATTGTTGAGCAGGAAAGTTGCGATGGGAAGAGAAGCAGAAGGGAAACTTGAAAGAATGTTTGGCATCATGTCATGCAGGTGGGGAGGGGGGATCTGTCAGAAGTGATTCAATATACATGAGACAGGCAGCTTTGGATAGATCAGACTACCAATGCCACACAGCATGGACTATGAGAAAATGAAATTAAAATAAGTAGGGCTAAATCCTACATAATCTGACAATCAAGGAGAATTGGCTTATAAACAACATCCTGTCCCAGAAGCTGAGTTGTTTAGGCTATGTAAAGGTTTTGGAAGATGAGGCAGAGGCAGACTTTCATGAAAGTGGATGCAGGACATTAAAGATTCATTGGCTATGAAAGCACACAGGACTGGACAGTTGGCTAGAGAAAGAGAAACTGTCAGGCGTGCTGTGATGGCGACGGCATTCTTTAAGGAAGCGAATGATTGAAAGTTGAATTCTGATGTGAAGCCCCTGTGAGTTCCGAGGCCCCACTGTGGAGAAAAAAAGAATAGGATAGCTGTCTTCTCGACAAGGATATTCTAAGAGTCTTAATTACAATGAAATGTCATGGGAAATCAAGGTGGCTGGTATGATGTTAACCATATTGGTCATCGGGTACCATTTGAACTAAATAAGTCTAGCATTGTAGGCCACAGTGTACCAGTGGGTCCTTGCTTTTTTGTGTTTCATTTTTTTATCGGCTGTATAAGTGCAGGCAACTCAAGCTAAGATAACAGAATATTTGCACACAGCCTAATGGGCATACACAGCTCACACGTACACAGCTTACACGTACACAGCTCAGACGTACACAACTTAGAAGCACACAAAACAAAAGGGCACACATCAGAACTGGTACATACAGCATGACTAGCACACACAACAAAACGCACACACCACAAAAGAGCCACATAAACAAAGCTAGTACTCACAACAAAACTAGCACTCAGAACCAAGATAGTGCACACACAGTAAAACTAGTACACACAACTAAACAGGCACCCACAACAAAACAGGTACACAAAACAAAGCTAGTACAAAAAAACAGGAAACAAACAAAGCTAGGACACGCAACAAAACTAGCATACAATTGCACACAACAAAACAAGGACACACAAAACAGGTACACAAAACAAACCTAACACTCACTACAAGACCGGCACACAACAAAGCTAGTACACATGACAGATCGGCACATTCAACAAAACAGGTACTCACAATACACTCATAGACTGAGAGAGTAGATCAACACCTAAAAGTTTTGTTCTCACAGTAACATCATTAACCTCAAAGTAATGAAGTGACCAGTTGTTTCCCTTTTTCGCTATCATTAACCTCGCAGTAATGAAGTCCTCATTTTTTCCTTTTTCACAGTAAAACATTAACCCTGCAGTAAGAAAGTCACCATTTGTTTCCTTTTCACAGTAAAACATCATTAATCTTGCAGGGATGAAGTCACCATTTGTTTCCTTTTCACAGTAAAACATCATTAATCTTGCAGGGATGAAGTCACCATTCGTTTCCTTTTTTCTTTCAGCTGTGGACCTCTGACTCACAGGCAGAATGCGAACAAGATCCTGAGAACCCGTGATACATAGGGCCGGTTTATTATCTACACATTTCTTTTAATTATGAAAAAATACTTCAGTCATTGAATTCTTATCCGTCTCCATTTGTACACTCCATTATCGAGCGCCCTCTTTTTTTCCCCCACCTCCCTTTTTGCCATTCTATACTGTGTCATGTCAGTCTTCATATAACACACTCCCCTTTCGATTAGAATTGGTTGCTAAATGAGGCCAGTCTTCGACGTGAAGCTGGGACAATAATACCCGGGAGTGGTGATGATTTCTTTCAGATTAATGTAACGAGAATACAGCAGGTAGCAATGACTTTTCCAGCACTCTTCTATGAGTATTTTTAGGGAATAAGTTCATGGGAGTTTCTCTTTAAGTTTGGAAGTTAACCAGGATATGTCAGTTTCATTGAAATGTTCATTCATTTGTCCACAGTGTTCTCTAACTTTCATTCCCGTTTGAAGGCATTTGCACAATTTATTTTACATGTTTTTTAGCTTTGTTTTTAGGTACATTGCAGGTTGATTACTCTAGTCTTTACTGTGCATAATTGATGGCCCAGTCTGTTTAGTATCATTTTGTTTAAAAGATTGAAGTTTTTCGGGATTGCAGAGTATGGCTGATTCATCACTTAATGCCTTCCAGAAGAAAAGGTGGGTTCGCATCATATACTAGAGTCCCTGGATAAGAAATGCCCGAATATAAGTTTGCAACTTAGATGTGTTCCTACTTTGAAAGAACGGCCCGTCCTGTCTACGTTGGCCAGGCTGCCAGTGGGGAACCTTTTTCTACGAGGACAGAAGAGTGGTATAGATAGGCATTGAGCCTAGCCCCTGGCACACCTGCACTAACACATTTGGTGATGGATCTCTGCACCCCTGCTTGGCATTTAAAGACAGGCTGTTGTTTTGTGACACTCTTGATAGTCCTAGAGGTGTCAGTTTTGCATTTATGTCTGTGTTAATTTCTTCCTTGTTTTATGAGGACTTATTTGTTATGTTCTTTGCTTTTAACTCTTAGTACCAAACAGTTTTGCTGGAGATGCTCATGTGTTGAATAACTAATAGGACAAACTATGGGTACTTTCAAAGAAGCTGATTATACTATGGAAGCCAGATTTTCTTAGTATGCTCCGGTCGAATGTAAAAAAAAAAAATACGAGAGCATATTAAATGTTGGGTGGAATTTGCAAAGACCATTTCGCACATCATACATTGTTAGAGACTAAATGAGTAAGGACTTGCTGTTTGATGGCCCATCTTTGATAGTCTTTTCATAGCAAGGAAAATGAAAAACAAAGCTCCCCACCTCTGAAAATAAACAAACAAACATGTATATAAAGACAGTTCTCTTTGGTGCTGTACATATAATCTGTCTGTTATTTAACTGCTTTCATTCTTCAAACTGCCCAGTAGCTAGCTGTCTGGAATTTTCTAATGACAATTTTGTTGCCTAAGCTAGTTACAAGACAGTGGTCAGTGTTTCACCCATTGACCCGTTGTGTACACGAGTGATGATCTTCCACTTCATGAAAAACTGTCGGATTTTAAAAAAAAAACCCATTGTTGGTGACTTATGTGCTTCTAAATTTCTTATTGTCATAAAAAACAACACCCAATGTTGGTGACTTCATGTGCTCCTAAATTTCTTATTGTCATTAAAAAAAACGCTGAAATTGGAACTGCATTTCTTGCCTTTTGGCTGTCCTGGCGATATTAGATGCATCTAGTAAACTAGAAAAGTTGATACTAGCGATCCTGTTCAACTCTGGCTGCCGCCTTGTTGCGTAGGCATACTGTTCACATTCATACATCGAAAAGAAAATATACCAGGGATGGTTCTTGGCAGAGATTGGTAGTAACCTTGAGCCAGATTTCTTTGTTTTCTCTCTCTCTCTCTTTCTATCTTGCCCGCCTTGCACGCATTTCTTGTTGCTGTAGCTGATCTGTTTTCATAGTTATTTTAGCTACAAAGGGGAGATTCATCATTGCTTAGTACCCACCACCAACACCATCATCATCATCTACTTAATCGTTACAAATTACAGTTTACTAGTACTTCGTATTATCTGGATGTCTGTGTCTGGTGTACACACTTAGGATGTCTGTGTAAGGACAAACAACACACCTGTGTGTGCTTTTTTTTTTTCTGTGATCTTAAATGGATGGCTGTATGAAAGGTGATGTCTTATGTTTATTGCACAAATTTTTCATTTTGAAAAACAAAAAAAACCATGTTGTGGTAGTTTTAAACTATTTTTTTTCCGGGGGTTTTTTCCTCTTCGCTGTCTTAGCATTTGTTTTGCACCCAGTGACTTCATGAATGATTCGTTACAGTATGGTTTTAAAAATTTACCAGAATTTTAAAAACAAAAGAGAGGGTGTTGGTTATTCAACAACAAAAGATTTGTAGATTGTTTTGGTTTTACTCTTAGCCGTTGTGTCATTCTACCATATTTTTATGTTCATTCTGGTTCACATATTCACATATGCATGTTCTTTGTTGTGATTTCAATGTTTTTTTTTTCTTTTAGACAATCACGTTCATTTTTTCCGCTTGGTGTTTTACGTAGCTCAATGAAGGTATTGTCATATTCTGGGAGGTACTGTTTGATCGTCTGCATGTAACATTCATTAGTTTGTTATAAATTGGAACTCGCGTCTGTACAATTTGAAGCCATTGTTTTTCACGTTTGAGATAATAATCCAGACAAAATCTGTCTTTTTGTGTGTGTGTGGGGCATAATAGTACAGTTGTGTGCACTTTTTAATACCATCAGTTTGTTTTGCAGATTCCGGAGTCATATGACCCTGCGTCTTCTTGGGTTTTGTTTTTCCAATTATGTTTTTTGTCCTGATGTCTAAGCGGAACGTTATTTTGAGGCAGTCTTCACAGATCATTTACCGCACCCATCCATCTTGGACTGCAAGTTATTTCCTAATTGGGTGCCCCATTATAAACCGTTTTATGGTTGAACGGGGAGTTTCTGCTGTTGGATTCTTGCTGGAATAGTGACTTTTTGAGTCGCTGGGTGCAGTGCTGGAGGGGAAAATAAAAATAATTAAAAAAAAAAATCATTCACTGTCTGTGACGGGTGTCAGATGACAGTCATGTCATCTGTCTTGTCCTGCATTTAGTCAACACTGTATATTTGTGGTAGAGTTGATTGTTATTATTATTGTGTAGATGGTATCTAGATGCTACTTAGTGTTTGAGCAAAAGATTCAAAATTTTGACATACGTTTTTTTTGGCAACACATTGGTGTTGCCATGAAGGCCACACACAGTAACTAATAAAAGTCATTTAAAGTAATAAATTTTGCATGCAGAGGGCTGCATGTTTGACACACCCACTCTAAAGGATATAGTTGGCCCTTTTCAGTCTTTCCTAGTGATAGGGTTATAGTGTGTAAACAGGGAGGCAAGAGAAGCACAGCGCCAGTTGACAGGAGCTGGTTAATCCATGACTGCTGCCTCTTGATTGGCTCTCCTTGGAAAATTGAGGTCAAGGATGGTGTTCCTGGTGATGATGTTCAACCCCCCACCAGGACATCACACTGGGCGATGAACACGTGGTGACACAAAGTGCCACCATTCTGATGAGGATTACCAGGGGATAGGACCCAGAAACCCTGTTTCACCCATAGGTTGCGTTATATGAGGGTGCAAGGCAGCAGCCAGGGTATTTCTCCTTCTCCTCCCCATAACACCAAGCCTGGGCTGTATTTTACAAGGGTTGACATATTTGGGGCATTTTCTCCAGTTGGCTACAGGTATGTGGATGTGTGGAGAAAAAGAACAAGACCCCTCACCTCCCTAGTGCACATCAAGGTTGTACTTAGGGGGCTGATCTAGAGAGGTTCGGTGAGGTTTGCTTTGCTTTTATATCCGGCTTGCTGTAATGTGGAACCTGCCGATTTCAGTTCCAGAAGTAGGCAAACAGACAGAAATAAGTGTGGCTATGTGTCTGAATATTTTCTCTAGTATAAACAGCAAGGGAGTCGCCGTGGCGTAGCCGCTAGATGCTCGCATGCGGACCAGAAGGTTGTGGATTCGGGTTCGAATGGAGCCAGGAGCCCCCCACCCCCCAAAAATATGACTTTGGTTCCCATGCCGACCCAACCTTGATTGAGTAGCAGGTAGAGGCCCTGGGAAGTAAAGGCGGCCAGCAGGATGCTGACCACATCACCCACCAAGAGCCAGTTGGTCTATAGCAAATCGGTCTAGCCCTATACACTTGGAGGCATGAAGAAGGGTCCTTTGTTTTACCTGTATGCAGCAGCTAACAACAGCTTCATGATCTGTATAGAATGCAAAGCAACCAGAATATAAATATCTTTAACTGTTGCATTCAGAACAGTAAAAAAACAAGTAGGCATTTACATTGTTGAAACTAGTCTCTTTAACTGTTGCATAGAACAAGCAGTTACCAAAAAATAATCCCATTACCTGTTGCATTTACATCAACTGAAAACAGTCTTTTTCTGTTGTCATTCACAACAATCAAAACTAGTCTCTGTAATTATGGTTTTACATAATTAAATAAATGATAAAATGTGTTTGTGTGTGTGTGTGAGATTGTGCGTTTAGTAGATTTGAAAATGTCCATTTTTAAACATGCATGCTATGTATTAATTAACTACACTTGAGTAGGCAGTGTCACAGTTGTGAAATTTTTACCTGCACAAATCCTGAAAATTAGTACCATAGCACCACAGTTTGGGGAATCACTGTGGTCAGTCTGCTGTGTCCTCCATCTGGCCCAGCTGTTAAAACATTGGGCCCTCATTCTGGAGGCCGTGGTTGAAATTATTAAATTCTAAATTTTTTGGGGTCTCGGGGGCCAAAATAAAAATCCATAACTGCACATTTCTTAGCAATTTCACTAGATATGCAACCCTAAACCAGGATTGGGCAAACTCTGGCTTGCGGAGCAGTTTTTACTGGCCTGCCAGGCTGGTGTAAAATTACTATAAATGTTACCTTAGAGCTCATAAAATGAAGAAATAACTAGCTTGAACAGACTCATTCTGCAGACCTGACTACTATACATACAACTTTAAAAAAGACATCTGGCCTCAAAAGCAAAGTGTGCAGAGCAAGCTATAGGGAACCATGAATCACTTGCTACTGACATGCGACTTCGTAGAGGTAAACTACCTGATGGTCTGATCTGAGCATACGAAACCAAACGCAAAGAAGAAGAACGGACACATTTAGGAATATATAGATACATGTAAATTCAGTAGGTGAGTGCCCAGTCTCCATCCTGATTTACACTGTCATGAGAAAGGGAAAAAGACAGGGTGTTTTTTTTCTTTCTTTTTGTTATACATTACCACCATACCACCACCAGCAGAGTAGGTCTGTGTACTTATTTTCTTTCAGTGTTGCTTATTGTGTGTGTTTTTAATGTGTACTGTATCTTTATATATAAATGAATATCAAACATTTCATTTGTTCACACAGGCCTGTGTGTTTAAAGGAAGAGCGCAGAGAAGCAAATTCGGTCATGACATAAAGAAAAGCTTGATAGATTTTTTTGTTTGTTTGTTTAGGCTACATGAAGACACACGAAAAAATCTGGAAAAAAAAATAAATAAACAGTGCATATGTGTAGATTGGATAGTTTTGTTCTATTATTCCATCCTTCTTATTCTTAGTGTTGACCACTTGTAAACTTTAGGGAAAATTTCTGGTTGTTTGTCCATTTCTGAACATTTGATCGTGTTCCAGAAGTTTCATGGGTTCCAGAGCTCTGCATGCCCATCAGTTTTAAAAAACAAACATATCTGGTTTATTCGTGTGCAGACTATTGGTTTTTGGCCTCTCAGGCAGATGTACTCTGACTTTGATGAAAACTTATCTAATTAGTCACCTTGTGCTACCATCTTTATGAGGGGGGAGGAGGTTTGGACCTTTTATTTCCCCTGGAACCTACAAGGGGATTTTATTCTGTGGAGTGGGAAGATGGATAAAGTAAAGGTACAAAAGATGCAAGTGGCATGAGAACTGAAACTTACACTGTTTGAGCCTTCAGATGCTTTTGCAGTAAAGGGAAGGTGGAGGTTCAGTCAGATGCAAGTGGCAACATCAGAACTGAAACTTTACACTGTCTGCTGAAGATGGGGATGAGGCACTTGTGGGAATGAACTGAGTGCTGTAATGTCAGACCTGAACTTTTTCAGTAGCAAACACCTTATTATCATACTTTTGCAGGGACGTGACGATTCCTTGGCGTTTCCCAGAAAGGTATTTGCCGTTCTGCTGCATGTCGTCTACTTGGATGACAGATTTTATATTAATGCCTTCCCTTGTAACTGTTCCAAAGGGTTTGTTAAAACTCGGGTCAATACCATTGTATGGAGACTGGCTGACACCACTGTTTTAGGGTTCTCGAAGTCAATAAGTAATGGCCACATTATCCCTAGAAAAAAAAAGCTGAAGACAATAACAGCTTGAAAACTGTTTATTTTTACACATAACCTGTCCCTTCATTTTTCAACAGAATTTCTACCAAAATTGATGCACTTGTCCCATCGTTTTATCAGTTCTCCCAAACCTACTGCATGCTCTATTTTCTATACCACATTTTCACTTTACATTCAATTTCTGTCATTTGCGAAGTGTCTCAGCAAAGGTAGGTTTTCAGTAGACCAAAAAGGTGGAAATCGCTAGGGGCTAACAGAAGCTCCAACCCTAGATGTTTAATTTTCTCCTGATTTACCGAGCCGTGTGTGGTCTGGCATTGTCATGAAGGAGCAGTACTGCTCCAGTCAGCAAGCCTAAACGTTTTCTTCTAACTGCATCTTGAAGCATCGATAGAACTTTGCAGTATGAGTCAGCATTCACATTATAACTTTAAAAAAAAATAACTGGTTAAAAGCACTTCTTGGCAGTCACCGAACAGTCAGCATAAACTTCCCTGCTGATGGCCTAATCTCGAATTTGTTAAACACATGTTGAAGAAGGATGTTTCGATTGCATTGAAGCACGCTTTGATTCAGGCTGGTAGCAATGCCTTCATTAATCATCCCCAGTAATAATACTGTTCAGCATGTCATCTCCTTCATCGTTATCGACAGAGATGCTGCAAGGACAGGCCTAATTTCATTTGGTGTTTCTCCGTCAATTGTCTGGCTACTCACCTTGAGTACACTGTCGTAAATTTCAATCGATGTTGTATTTAAAACCATGTGAGCACCCTATTGCAGCTGCTACAGTGTCAACCGTTACTCACCTGTTCCCTCTAATCATCCCCTCCACCTGTTACACGAGTGCGTCTGTTGCCCCTTGTGCCGTTCCGCCTTTCTTCTTCATGTTTTGACACGGCATCGGGTGCGCTCCTTGGTATTGAGTTGAGTCCAGAATTGACATCACAGCACTCGTCTTCAGCAGCCAGCGCAGAGTTTCAATACTGATAATACCGGTCACAATCTGGTTATATGTCCGTCTTGCATTTCCTCTGAGTATAGATAGTGAGCCGGCCAGACCACCCGGTTACACCCAGGTGCCTCATTCTTTTCCAGGCCATAATAATCTTGTTTCTGTACTAATCCCGCTTGTTTCCAAAAGGGTCTTGACCACATCTGTCTTCTTGGTATCTGCTACGTCGATGCTGATATTTAGAGTTTCGGTTATTCCATCTATCCATCGTTTACATAGTCCACCTCGGCGTCTGCTCCCACTATGTCTTAAGTGCAAGGGCTCTGTGTGGTGCACTTACTGCAGGTAGTCTTGGTACACCCATGGGCGTGTCCGGAGTGTTGTGATGATAATCCTCGTTAATCACGATCACTTAATCTCGTCGTTGGGGCAGCATTGTCAGAAAGGGGGGGGGGGGGGGGACTTCTAAAAAGAATGTTGTAATTAGGGGTATTTTTTCGAAGTCTTTAGGCACCTACCCGAGAGGCGCAAAATCAACAGTCTGGATACAAATAAGTCAGATTTGTGAAACAGATGTGTATGCAAAGCCCAGGTTTTAGCTAGAACAAGGCCAAAGCCCAGAAGTGGACGAACCACCAGAACTTTCCGCCAGAGTTTACAGCGGTAAACGCTGAGGAGTAGAGAAGAAGATGCCAGTCATCCCTTTAACAAATGTGCTGCTTACAGTCAGAAAAAACAAACCGAAGTTAGAGAGGTAGGAAGGGAATGATAGGACGAGAGAAATAGTACAAGAGAGAGAGATAACGAAATGGACAGGACGAGAGAGATAGTACAGTATCGAGAGAAGAAGAAAGAGAGAGAGATAGTACAATATCGAAAGAGAGAAAGATAGTACAATATCGAGAGAGAGAGTGTGAGATAGCCTGATAACGAAATAGCGACAGGACGAGAGAGATAGTACAATATCGAGAGAAGAAGAAATAGAGAAAGATAGTACAATATCGAGAGAAGGAGAGAGAAAGATAGTACAATATCGAGAGAAGGAGAGAGAAAGATAGTACAATATCGAGAGAAAGATAGTACAATATCGAGAGAAGGAGAGAGAAAGGTAGTACAATATCGAGAGAAGGAGAGAGAAAGATAGTACAATATCGACAGAGAGAGTGAGAGATAGCCTGGTAAGGAAAGAGCGACATGACGAGGGAGATAGTACTATAACGCGACAGTCAGAAAGAGGGAGAGCGCACGATGCAAAGAGATATATAAAAATGATAAAAAAGTAAAGGATCCTTTTGCACTTCAGGCGTATTGGGCATATAGGGCTAGGCCTATTTTTTATTATAGATCAATCGACACTTGGTGGGTCACGTGGTAAACATCACACCAGGCGCCTTTACTTCCCACGACTGCACCTGATACCCACTAAATACTGGGTCGACCTGAAAGCTAAGGTCATTTCTGTAGAAAGCCCGGTTACATCAGCACCCGAACCCACGACCTTCCGATCCGCAGGCGAGTGTGTAGCCGCTATACCACGGCGACTTCCCCAGGGAGATCTACATACATAAAAAGTGCGTGACAGAGAGAGAGGAGACCCCCCCCCCCCCCCCACAAAAAAAAAACGTGGGGGGGGGGGGGCTGAGAACCTTAAAGTTAGTTCGACGTTAGTCTCCACAGACCCCGCCCATATACACACTAGCTCATTTCTGATTAGTAGTTCCCGGGTCGCGTGACATTCGCACAAGGTTACGGAGGTGTTCTGCAATGCTGTTGATTTTTCATGTTGTATATTTTAGCAGGCCAGCTCTTTTAACACTCCAAAAACATGGACAAACTAAGTCTAACACAACTCCCACTAGAGAGTGCTGCAACCAATGTCACAGGCAGGAGTGAAAACAAAAACGCAAGACATCGCAGAAACCAAACAACAGAGCCGGGGACACCCGTAACCTTCATGAAAGTCGACCAGCCCATCAAACTTGTGAATGAAAAGTGACCTACTCTATTTGGGTAGACTAACGTCGAACTAACCAACCTTAGTGTGAGGTAAAAGGTAAAGGGAGATGTGAACCAGCGTCATTGCACACGGTTATAAACCATAAGTTTGAAAGCGAGCTTCTTATAGACTGCGATAACGCGGCCCTTTAGTGAGGAAGTACAAGAAAGCAGGGCCGTCTTAACTCACAGACCCACTGGACACTTGCCCAGGTCGACAGCACAAGCCCAGAATCTCAAGCTGACCAGTGAATGTAAAGTGACTTGTCATGTCAGAAGTTCGTAATCATTTCAGACTGTGCCATCTAATCGATGTTTCTGCGTTAACACCAGGTTTGAGGTTTTGAACAACAGATCAACATCATGGCACACGGGTGTAACCCATAAGTGCTCCGTTCTTCTAGCGTTACCACCAGTTTTGTTGAAGTGTTAATAAAATAAATGTATGTTTAATGTTATCGACGATTTACATCTCATTCCTGTGAGTGGTTTTCGTAGGGGCCTCAGCACACTGGTTTGCCCAGGGGCCAATCATACCGTTAAGACGGCCTGAGAGAGAGAGAGAGAGAGAGAGAGAGTCTAGCAAATAGTGTTTACAATAGTGAGTAATTTCGCTTACAGATGGTAAAGAAAGCAAAGTGTGTGTGTGAGTGAGTAATATAGACAGACTGACAGATGGACAGACAGACAGACAGACAGACAGACAGACAGACAGACAGACAGACAGACAGACAGACAGACAGACAGACAGACAGACAGACAGACAGACAGACAGACAGACAGACAGATACATAGATAGATAGATAGATAGATAGATAGATAGATAGATAGATAGATAGATAGATAGATAGATAGATAGATAGATAGACAGATAGATAGATAGATAGACGGACGGACAGATAGATACAGACAGATAGACAGAGATAGATAGACAGATAGATAGATAGACAGACAGACAGACAGATAGATAGATAGATATAGATAGATAGATAGATAGATAGATAGATAGATAGATAGATACAGACAGAGTGGGATGACAGAGAGATAATAGATAGATAGATAGATAGATAGAGAGATAGATAGATAGTAGAGATACGATAGATAATAGAGAAGATGTACGGTAAGATAGATAGGCATAGATAGATAGATTGCGATAGATAGAGAGAGAGATAGATAGATAGAGTAGTGGTGGGGTTAACGCCGAGACAGAGAGCAATCGATACAATAGAACTGTACGTGAAGCGAGAGATTGAGACGGAGAGAGAAGGATAACAGAGAGAAGAGAGAGAGACGGTGAGCGGCACGAGGTCGAGAGCAATCGTGCATAGCGTGGGGGAGAGAGAGAGCAGAGAGACGAGAGAACAACAACAAGAGAGACGATAGAGTGGGAGAGAGAACAGAGAGAGAGAGAGAGAGAGAGAGAGCCTATCCAACATCCAAGTATTCTTATCTCCCCTGGCCTGCACTTCTCAACCAGTTCCCGATTTCCCACACGCTGGCCTTACTGCCAGTTCCCACAGTATCGATCTCATCTATTGTTAATCAGCGTTGAGGTGTACTCCTCAGGATCTCAATAACAGAATGGAGAACCTACAACTAAGCCCAACCGTTAGCGAGTGGGAAGGATGTGGTGTAACGGCTACACGCTAGCCTGCGGATCCGAAGGTGATGAGTTCAGGTCCTGACGTAGCCGAACTTTTTTCTTCGTAAACAAATTATATTGACTTCCAGGTCGACTTTACCTAAAATGGGTACCAGGTAAAGTCCTGGAAAGTAAATGCGGCCGGCGTGATGTTGACCACATCAACCAGAAAGTGCGTGGTTGGTCTATACAATATAAGTCTAGCCCTATATGCCAGATACGTCCAAAGGCGTGGAATATGGTCCTGTAACTTTTTTACGCCCAAAACTAGAACAAGCTTTCGGGTGGTAAGTGTATGTAAGCAGGACCTTATATCTTCATCTACACCCGAAGCGGTAAAAGAGGAAGTGAAGAAGAAGAAGACGAAGAAGAAGGAGGAGGAGAAGAAGAAGAAGAAGTGTATGCAAAAGGAAAAAGACCCTTCTGATGTTAATTTAATCTATCGGTTTGACTTTCCCCGTGTGGGTTCCAGAGCCCTATTGTGGGCAACACAACAATAGACCCACTGACTCCCCAACAAGCACGCCGAGGGGTCGACTAATTGGTGTTGGATGAATAGGTGGGGAAGGAAGGGGGGGGGTGTATCCTTCGAAGACGGAGCACATCTGCCAGAGCGACAAGGAGGCAAGATTCTGCATTAAAACAAATCAATCCGATATTTACAAAGGTTGAGCATGCAACACTCTAGTGCTTGAACAAGATTAAAGACCCGAGCTAAAAGATAAACCAGAACTTGCCGACGAAGTTTACAGCGCTGAACACGAACAAGAAGAAGAAGAAGAAAAGGGTTGTCCTTTCTGTAAATCAAAAGATTTTTTTAAAATGACCTGGCTCCCGGGTCGACCCAGACTCAGACGCGTACCAGATAAAGTCTTGGGAAGTAAACGCGGCCGGCAGGATGTTGACATCACCCACCAAGCAATGTAGGTTTATCCTTTATGCCGATTATGCCTGACGGAGTGGAACAGGGTCCGTCCTTTACTTACTTTTTTAACTGGCACACGGTGGGGTGTTTTGGTCAGACGGTGACCGGCTTTACCTCCCATGACTTTTCCTGTTTGCAGTATTTAGATGGGTCGATTTTGTAGACAAAATGATTTTGAGAAATTCACTCTTTACGGATTCGACCCCAGTACCCTCACACCTACAAGCAGGCGTTTAGCTACTGTAAAAAGCTTATATGTATTATTATTCATTACCTATTGTGCCGTTATGTGTCACACAGGGCTCGCAGTCTATTCATCCATTCAGTTCCATCCGTACAGTTCTCTTATTATCGTTCTCACCATCTTTGTCTCTCTCGTTATCTCTCTGTCACCACTACTTTCTATCTATCTATCTATCTATCTATCTATCTATCTATCTATCTCTATCTATCTTCTATCTATCCCATCTATCTATCTATCTATCTATCTATCAGACTATCGTATCTATCTATTATCTATCTATCTATCTATCCCGTATCAGTCTATCACATCTATCTATCTATCTAGCTATCTATCTATCTATGCTATCTATCTATCTATCTATCTATCTATCTATCTATCAACTACTATCTATCTATCTATCTGTCCTATAATGTCTATCTGTCTATCTGTCTATCTGTCTATCTGTCTGTCTGTCTTAACTGTATGTCTGTCGTCTGTCTTCAAAGTTGTCTGTCTGTCTGTCTGTTCTGTACTCTGTCTGTATGTCTGTCTGTCTGTCATGTCTGTCTGTCCCTTCTGTCTGTCTGTCTGTCTGTCTGACTGTCTGTCTGTCTGTCTGTTAATGTCGTCGATATTTGTTTGCAAGCACAGGCACCAGTTTTAATTCCATGCGGATGGACTAATTTTTATCATCCCCATTTCAACCCAACCCCGGTTACGCCCTATAGGCCACCCCTCCCTCTCTCCTTAGACACTCAGTGTACGCTGTTGGCGTTAAATCCGTCCCTTTTTTTGCCCCCTAATGCGCGTTGGAGGTATATAGGCTGACCGTCATTCCATTGAACGAAGTTTTTTTTAAGGGACACTAGATGAGTATCGTTTATTCTATACATCAGTCCTATGTAGTCACTTATAGTTAGAGCCAATTTGTGTATGTGAACTGTGTTGTCCTTTTATGTGCTGATGAAGGCTAATCGCCGCAACGTCCTTTGTTTGTTTATTGTGATCGATTTTGTAAAGCTAACATAAAAAGATTTGTTGTTTCTTACCAACTTTTTCTCTTCCCTATAATTTTCTACTCCTTATAAAAACTATGAAGTTCGTGCACTATGCTGAGATTCTTCAGACTCAGGCTTGAGTTAGAAGTAGAAGGGAGCACTAATGGGTTACACCCGTGTGCCATGATGGTGATCCGTAATAAACCAATAAATTAAAATATGGGGGGATGATCGGGAAATTATTTTCTCAGAAAATTATGTTTCGGTAATGTATCCGTTTTTATATTGTCACAAACTGTCTGAAGTATTATTCAAATATATCACCCAAAAGCAGGCAATCTTACGAACAACCACATCCATTTTGTTCCACTGTCTTTTCATCTTGTCTTGTTCATGTATATATATAATTGTTATTTTTTTTTAAATATCGTGTACTTATTCATTTAGAACAAATATGTAGTCTGTTTTAGAATTTTGGGATAGAAGTTGTTCTATGAATTTTTAGACAATGTGATTAACATTGAAATAGTGAATTTGATAACTGATTTTAGGGTAGCAGTTAATTATCCAAGTCAACGGACATCGTTTATTATGGAGAGGGTATTCGATTTAGGATTAGTGTTAACGAATGGCAACTAATACTGATGGGTCTGTAGCTGTCTGCGTTGTTCTTCGGCTTTCCTTGTTTCAGGATTACGAAGATTTCAGACTTCCCCCAGGCTGGAGGAACTATACTAAAAATCCAGCTGGCATTAAAGATGTTTAATAATTTCTTTTTGGCACTTAGACCTATGTCTAGTAACATATCATTCGTGATTTTATCGGGGCCAGGGGCTTGGTTGGATTTCAGCTGGTTAAGTCCTGTGTTAAATTCACTCATTGAGAATTTATCTGTCATGATGCTCTCTGCTTGTTTACTCTTGCTGGCCTCCTCGAGTTCTTTAATTCTTTGTACTACCTCATCTTCTCTGGACTTTTCTATATTAATATCACTAACAGATTTAAACTGATTTAAAAGGATATTTGCAGCATCGTTTCCAGATCTGATCTCATTGCCTTCATTTATTACTACTGGATTGGCTTGTTACCCCACCAGGAGATGAAAACACTAATACAAGCTAGTATCCAAGAAAGGTGGCTGGATACCCACACCAGATTTTCTCCCCAAGACTCACTTCATCGCCTCTCTAGAGAGGGACAGTGTATTATATTCAGACTAAGGACAGGGCACAACAGATTTCGTCAACATATGTTCAAATTTTTTGGTGTAGGAAATACGGAGACGTGTCCCTGCAGCGTGGCACCCGAAAATGCTGAGCATGTGCTCCAACATTGTCAACTGTATGCTGACAACAGAGACGCAATCTGGCCTGTTCCAACCACAATGAAGACAAAACTGTATGGTACACGAGAGGATATGGATTGCACGATAGCTTTCATAAAGGCTACCGGCCTCCTGATATAAGTTTTCTGACAGAAGGATCGAAGAAGAAGAAGAAGGAGAAGCAACTAATACTAACCCAATCGCCCCTGTAATATGGGATTTCCCCAAATCTCGCGTGATGTGGTTGATTGCTTAACAGAAAATAATCGAGATTTCTTCGAAGATGTGTGAACATGCATGGCATTCCTTACCCCTTTATGTATGGATTTGAGTTCTAGTTATAAATTACTTGAACTTGTCAATCAGGTCTCTGATGCTGTTTATGTCGGACAAAGAGTATAGTCAGAAGAGTTCAAAGAAAGTCTCTTTTATTTCATACATCTCATCTCACCGGTTTCTCGCATAACGAAACAAAAAGGCAAGGAACCAGCAGTCTGCATACAAAAAAGTCAGATCTGTAAAACGGATGCTCACGCAACACTCAGGATCTAGACCAGGACTGCAGTCCAGAAGTGGATAAACAACCAGAACTTTCCACCAGAGTTTACAGCCGGTGAACGCGAAGAAAAAAAAAGGAAAAAAAAGAAGAAGAAGAAGAAGAAAAAGGTTCCTTTCCGTTTAGCAGTCACACACACATCTCGCGTGCTTTAAGGACATCCCATATTTAGGGGAGGGGGGTGGGGGGTAGATTTAGTATCAGTGTAAAATAAATGGCAACTACTACTGCCCTTAACCGCCCTATAATATCGGATTTTCCTAAATCTCGCGCGATGTTGTCGCTCAACAATAAAGAGTCGAGATTTCTTCAAAGATGCAATTACATGCATGGCTTTTCTTACTATTTTATATATATAGATTTAATTACATACACTTTATTTTACCCTTTTCACACGTAACGATACAAAAACGACCGACAGTATCTATAGGTTAATGCAATTTATAATATAATTGAAAGATAGTTAAAATGATATAATGATATTTTATATAATCATTTAAACGGTGAATCATCCAGGCGACTCTGTGGCGCAATGGTAGCGTGTCTGACTTTAAATCAGAAGGTTGCGTGTTCAAATCACGTCAGAGCCATCATATCTTTTATACAGGTTTTTTTAAGTACAATTTTTTCTTTCAGAAGAAACAGCAAAATCTATAAATCAGTTATAAAAAAAAAAAAATCTAATTTGAAAGCTATGCCCTCCTCAATGGCACTGGCCATTGTATAAACCTTGTGGATGGACAAGGACTAGCCTAATTTCAGATAAGATTTGGATTTAAAAATCTGACCAAAATATTTCAGGATCCTTGCCGGTGCTATGAAGTTCATTCACTATGCTGAGATTCTTCAGACTCAGGCTTGAGTTAGAAGTAGAAGGGAGCACTTATGAGTTACACACGTGTGCCATGATGGTGATCCGTAATAAACCAATAAATTAAAATAAAGGGGAGATGATCAAGAAATTATTTTCTCAGAAAATTATGTTTCGGTTGTGTCCCCGTTTTCATATTGTCACAAACTGTTTGAAGTATCAGTCAAATATATCACCCAAAAGCAGGCAATCTTACGAACAACCACATCCATTTTGTTTCACTGTCTTTTCATCTTGTCTTCTTCATGTATATATACATTTTTAATTATTTTTTTTTAAATATCGTGTACTTATTCATTTAGAACAAATATGTAGTCTGTTTTAGAATTTTGGGATAGAAGTTGTGCTATGAATTTTTAGACAATGTGATTAACATTGAAATAGTGAATTTGATAACTGATTTTAGGGTAGCAGTTAATTATCCAAGTCAACGGACATCGTTTATTATGGAGGGGGTATTCGATTTAGGATTAGTGTTAACGAATGGCAACTAATACTGATGGGTCTGTAGCTGTCTGCGTTGTTCTTCGGCTTTCCTCGTTTCAGGATTACGAAGATTTCAGACTTCCTCCAGACTGGAGGAACTATACTAAAAATCCAGCTGGCATTAAAGATGTTTAATAATTTCTTTTTGGCACTTGGACCCATGTGTAGTAACATATCATTCGTGATTTTATCGGTTCCAGGGGCTTGGTTGGATTTCAGCTGGTTAAGTCCTGTGTTAAGTTCACTCATTGAGAATTTATCTGTCATGATGCTCTCTGCTTGTTTACTCTTGCTGGCCTCCTCGAGTTCTTTAATTCTTTGTACTACCTCATCTTCTCTGGACTTTTCTATATTAATATCACTAACATATTTAAACTGATTAAAAAGGATATTTGCAGCATCGTTTCCAGATCTGATCTCATTGCCTTCATTTATTACTACTGGATTGGCTTGTTACCCCACCAAGAGATGAAAACACTAATACAAGCTAGTATCCAAGATAGGTGGCTGGATACCCACACCCGATTTTCTCCCCAAGACTCACTTCATCGCCTCTCTAGAGAGGGACAGTGTATTATATTCAGACTAAGGACTGGGCACAACAGATTTCGTCAACATATGTTCAAATTTTTCGGTGTAGGAAATACGGAGACGTGTCCCTGCAGCGTGGCACCCGAAAATGCTGAGCATGTGCTCCAGCACTGTCAACTGTATGCTGACAACAGAGACGCAATCTGGCCTGTTCCAACCACACTGAAGACAAAACTGTATGGTACACGAGAGGATATGGATTGCACTATAGCTTTCATAAAGGCTACCGGCCTCCTGATATAAGTTTTCTGACAGAAGGATCGAAGAAGAAGAAGAAGGAGAAGCAACTAATACTAACCCAATCGCCCCTGTAATATGGGATTTCCCCAAATCTCGCGTGATGTGGTTGATTGCTTAACAGAAAATAATCGAGATTTCTTCGAAGATGTGTGAACATGCATGGCATTCCTTACCCCTTTATGTATGGATTTGAGTTCTAGTTATAAATTACTTGAACTTGTCAATCAGGTCTCTGATGCTGTTTATGTCGGACAAAGAGTATAGTCAGAAGAGTTCAAAGAAAGTCTCTTTTATTTCATACATGTCATCTCACCCGTTTCTCGCGTTTCGAAACAAAAAGGCAAGGAACCAGTAGTCTGCATACAAATAAGTCAGATCTGTAAAACGGATGCTCACGCAACACTCAGGATCTAGACCAGGACTGCAGTCCAGAAGTGGATAAACAACCAGAACTTTCCTCCAGAGTTTACAGCCGGTGAACGCGAAGAAAAAAGAAGGAAAAAAGAAGAAGAAGAAGAAAAAGGTTCTTTTCCGTTTAGCAGTCACACACACATCTCGGGTGCTATAAAGACATCCCATATTATAGGGGGGGGGGGGGGGGTGGGGGAGGGGGGGGGGGGGGTAGATTTAGTATCAGTGTAAAATAAATGGCAACTACTACTGCCCTTAACCGCCCTATAATATCGGATTTTCCTAAATCTCGCGCGATGTTGTCGCTCAACAATAAAGAGTCGAGATTTCTTCAAAGTTGCAATTTACATGCATGGCTTTTCTTACTCTTTTATATATATAGATTTAATTACATACACTTTATTTTACCCTTTTCACACGTAACAATACAAAAACGACCGACAGTATCTATAGGTTAATGCAATTTATAATATAATTGAAAGATAGTTAAAATCCATATAATGATATTTTATATAATTATTTTAAAGGTATTCCATACAGGCGACTCTGTGGCGCAATGGTAGCGTGTCTGACTTTAAATCAGAAGGTTGCGTGTTCAAATCACGTCAGAGCCATCATATTTTCTTTACAGTTTTTTTTAAGTTAAGTACAATTTTTTCTTTAAGAAGAAACGGCAAAATCTATAAATCAGTTATAAAAAAAAAAAAAAAATCTAATTTGAAAGCTACGCCCTTCTCAATAGCACTGGCCATTGTATAAACCTTGTGGATGTACAAGGACTAGCCTAATTTCAGATAAGATTTGGATTTAAAAATCTGACCAAAATATTTCAGGATCCTCGCCGGTGCTATGAAGTTCAGGCACTATGCTGAGATTCTTCAGAATCAGGCTTGAGTTAGAAGTAGAAGGGAGCACTTATGAGTTACACCCGTGTGCCATGATGGTGATCCGTTATAAACCAATAAATTAAAATAAAGGGGAGATGATCGGGAAATTATTTTCTCAGAAAATTATGTTTCGGTTGTGTCCCCGTTTTCATAATGCCACAAACTGTTTGAAGTATCAGTCAAATATATCACCTAAAAGCAGCTAATCTTAGGAACAACCACATCCAATTTGTTTCACTGTCTTTTCATCTTGTCTTCTTCATGTATATATACATTTTTTTTTTTAAATATCGTGTACTTATTCATTTAGAACAAATATGTAGTCTGTTTTAGAATTTTGGGATAGAAGTTGTGCTATGAATTTTTAGACAATGTGATTAACATTGAAATAGTGAATTTGATAACTGATTTTAGGGTAGCAGTTAATTATCCAAGTCAACGGACATCGTATATTATGGAGGGGGTATTCGATTTAGGATTAGTGTTAACGAATGGCAACTAATACTAACCCAATCACCCCTGTAATATGGGATTTCCCCAAATCTCGCGTGATGTGGTTGATTGCTTAACAGAAAAGAATCGAGATTTCTTCGAAGATGTGTGAACATGCATGGCATTCCTTACCCCTTTATGTATGGATTTGAGTTCTAGTTATAAATTACTTGAACTTGTCAATCAGGTCTCTGATGCTGTTTATGTCGGACAACATACATGTCATCTCACCCGTTTCTTGCGTAACGAAACAAAAAGGCAAGGAACCAGCAGTCTGCATACAAATAAGTCAGATCTGTAAAATGGATGCTCACGCAACACTCAGGATCTGGACCAGGACTGCAGTCCAGAAGTGGATAAGCAACCATAACTTTCCACCAGAGTTTACAGCCGGTGAACGCAAAGAAAAAAAAAGGAAAAGAAGAAAAAGAAGAAGAAGAAGAAAAAGGTTCTTTTCCGTTTAGCAGTCACACACACATCTCGCGTGCTTTAAGGACATCCCATATTATGGAGGGGGGAGGGGGGGGGGTAGATTTAGTATTAGTGTTAAAAATCTAGCCAAACTATTTCAGGATCCTCGCCGGTGCTACAGAGCCTGTGCACTGTGTTGAGCTTCTTCGAACTCAGACTTGAGTTGGAGGAAGAACGGAGCACTTATTGGTGTGCTTCTTCGCATTCACCGACTGTAAACGTCAGCGAGAAATGCTAGCTGTTCGTCCACTTTTGGACTTTAGTCTTGTTCCAGAACCTGTTGCGTGCACATCCGTTTTACAGATCTGACTAATTTGAATGTAGAATATGGGTTCCTTTTCTCTCACGCATATGCTCTTTAATTTCAAAGGACTCCCCCCCCCCCCCCCCCCCCCCCCCCCCCCCGTATATCTGAGTGTTAAGCGTCGGCCAGATCCCCTGGTAAATCCTCGCATCGCCATTCTCCTCAGTCCCTAATGATCTATTTGCATATCTCCGCACTGTTCACTTGTTCCCAAGGGACCCTCACAATATCTAGCTTTTCATACTCAGTTCCCCACCAAGTGGTGCAGAGCCGACCAGTCTTCTGTCTGTTCTTTTCCCAACTCACCGACATACATGACCTGGAGAAAATATCCTAATGATGCTAATTACCAGAGACCTCAGAAGTAATGCATCGAAATAAGAAACAAATGAGTTGAGAAAACAATAAGATCTAAAAAAAAAAATCTGTAACGAACGTTGAAGAAGAAAAAGCAATGGTGCCGATCTGTACAACTAAAAAAACAATGAATAATCAGCTACTAAATTAAGAAAATCTTGAATTAAAAATGAGGGTTCTTTTCTTGGTGCTTTATTAATATCCTACTTCGAAGAGGGAAAATTCTTAGGTCACGGGACAGTCTAATATTTCAGGGGGTGGTAGATAGGCTGCACTCTCTTGTGGGACGTAGGTGGGTTGGGGTTAGGGCCAGTTCTAGATGTTTTAGGGTTGTTAAAAGAACCAAAAAGCCGGGAAACCCAGTCTTACCACCCTCTAAAATGTTGGACTACCCTGGGACGTCATCTAGGGTAGGATATAAATAAAGAACCCTTTTCTTTTATTTCACCCCATCTCGGGGACTCTGAGATTTTGTGTCGAGTTCATGGGAAAGTACAATAGTATATTTATAGGGATTTTAGGGTGTAAAAATAAAGACCGACAATACCCCCTATACTAGTGGATATTCCCGGGAATTCTTCACAAAATCTAGGAGTCCCCAAGTTAGGGTGAAATAAAAGAAAAAAACCACGATGAGACAGGATGAATTATACACCAGTATTATGTATCAAACATGTGATGAAATTCATATCGATAACAAACATGAATGAATGGTGATAATGTTTTGTCAGTACCACCGCTATTACGTGTTATCAGCTGAAAAACATGCTGTAGTTTGTAAAAGTATGTCAAGAGATCGTAAACTGTATCAACAGGGCAAGCAATATCAGATCTTAGTAATTGAACTCCCCAATCTAGATAAGGGGTTTTGGCTGTATGGGTCACTGCAAGTGCACAGGTTTAGGGACAACCATACTGAAAAGAGTGGTAATGAAAGAAGACCACGTTACACTTACAGGTTCTATCCCAATAATTCACCACAAACACGGGAAATCTGCAGGTGCTTTAACATCTATGCCTTGTGTGACCAAAAGGGGCGGGGTTACCATACGTCCCATTTTCACCGGCACCAATTGTGGCCGTTTATACAAATCTAGGATTACGCCAGAGAATGGAACGCGCTCTTATATCAGTTTACTTTACGTAGTGGCAAATACTTTTAATGCCTGAATGCTCTACACAACTTAGTGGAATACTGATACATGATAAGGCAGACGTGGTTAGTGCCTTGTGGGAGAGCATGTACAATTCGGAGGAGCAGATGGATCACCAGTCTGGTGAGATTGATGCAGTTGGGGGTGACGAGAGGTTCTGGCAGATGCTCGTGGCTCAGAGGAAAGGCAAGACGGACGTTTAATCGGAATGCTACTGGCACCATTAGTATCGGAACTCTTCGCTGGCTGCTGAAGATGGGGACGGAGCGCTTATGGGAATACCCTGAGTGCTGTGATGTTGGTTCTTGAATCAAATAAAATGCCTGAAAGGTGTTGAGAATTTCCATTGTGGCATATGTATGTGTGTGTGTGAATGTTCTTTGAGAGTACTCGTGGTGTGTCTGCCTCGTGGTCGGTCTATGACCATCATCTCCCATGTGCTGACAATTTTCACCTCTCTGCCATTCACTCAATCTGCCCCTGCTCTCATGATGCCAATGATCAATGGTGATAAGAATACACTGGACAGATAAAAAGAGTAATTAGGATGTATTGAAAGTTATCTGCGACCGTGTTGCCTATTGGCTGGCTGGTGGACAGCTTCGTCGTCGGTCAAGACAATGTTTGGGTGTGTCTCTTAATCACATCAACATTGCAGGAGATTTTTTTAGGGCTACTTGATGGCGAGCAATGCTTAGCCATTTTATATGGTGCACATAAACCTAGTCACAATTATAACCACCCCCCACAACATTTCGGGGGGGGGGGGGGTGGTGTGTGCTAGTTGAACGCGAGGTTATTTTTCTTCAATTTTTGTCAGCAAAACAAGTCCTGAAAGAAACTGACTTATGAAGACAACTAATTGCCCAAATCAGAAAAAAGACAATCTACATGCTTTGGTCATGTGATAAGATGGAGAAAACTGGAGTACATCATGACAGTGGGAAAGTTGGAGGGGAAGAGAGGCAGACCAAGAGAAAATGTGCTTGACAGTTTGACATCATGGAGGGTCATATGTGACAGAGTTGACTGGAAGTACACAAGACAGAAGACTGCGGATAGACCTGACTATCAACGCCACCGACTTCAAGAAGAAATGGCTGCACGGCTTAACAGGGTTTCTGGGATGTTAGTCTGTTTGATTCTCACACTTGAGATGTTAACTTCACAGACTGCAATCCTGGATATATTTTTAAAAAAAAAAAGGTTTTACGTTTAATGCAGCAGAGGCATTGAAAAAAATGGTCCATCATATTTACTTTGGGTGTTTTGTCTAGGAAAACATAGTGCTGGCATTATATACCCATTGTGTTGTATTAAAAAGAGGCATTTTTCTTCTTCTTCACTTCCTCTTTTACCGCTGTGGGTGTCGGGGGAGATATAAGGTTCTGTTTCTAGCTCTTCTGGCTGCCTCGACCATAGGCACATAGTACTGTTGTAGAGTTTCTCTGATGCTATCCTTCCATCTTGTTCTTGGTCTACCTCAGGCTCTACGTCCTTCTTCTCTTTCCATGTATGCTTTGTATGGTATGGTGTCACAAAAAGAGGCATTAATTTCATTAAAGATCCCTGGGTCAAGTTGACAATTATATATAAAAGTGTGGGTGAGACTGGAGAGAGAGCGAGAGACAGAGAGTAAGGAGGGAGCTGTAACAGACAAACATATTGAGATAGAGAAGAGAGGAGAGTTCAACAGACAAACACCAAGACAGAGAGGAGGGACCGAATTCTCAAAATAGAGAAAAATATATGTGAGCTTCCCCAGAGTGGTCCCGGAACTCCCCTCAACAAGCAGGTCACAAAAGGTGACTTTGGGATTCCTAAATTGTTGGATGGAAAAGCATGGATGGATATTCAACTGTAAACCGACAACAGTTTGCGACTGCCCTTTTCATAAGTGAAAGCAGATGCTGCCTGTGTTGAGTTAGGTCAAGAACTGATAACAAAGCATTCATGATATCCTATAAGTGCCCCAACCCAGTCTTCAGCAGCCAGCCCTAGTTTCAATATTAGTGGTGATCACATCAGTATGATTATATGTGGGTTCCGCTGCCCCATTGGGAGGCAAATAGGAATAAATCCACTGTCACCCTCCTGCCCAAGCATGTTGTAGGAGTCAACTGGGGGTAGACTTTGAAGCCAGAGCGCATCTGCCTGAGAGGTACAGAACCAAGAGTTTTGGAGAAGGACTGAAGTCTGGAGGTGGCTGAACATCCTGAACTTTCCACCAGTTTACAGACGGTGAATGTGAAAAAAAAAATAATTAAAAAATAAAATATAACAGTTATTCTTTTCAATCAGAACAACCCATGCTGACAATTTATGGAAAAATGAATTTATTTCATTTCTTCTCAGAAAGTAATAATCAATCATAGTGTAACCCAACTGAATAAACATTTTTAAAAACAACAGATAAATTAATTGAAAGAATAAAACTTAACATTGGCATTATTACAATTGATTCTTTTGTTCAATTACACAATTATTATTAACACAAGAAAAATTAACTGAAAGAATATAAAAAGAACTAGACATCAGCATAGTTACTATTATTTCTTTTGTTAAATGACACCCTACTGTAGATAAGGTGTTTGCGAAGAATGGCTAACAACAGGAACAATTTACATTAACAAAGATTCATTGCATAAGGAACAACAGACAATGTAGTCAAATCAAACAGCATGGATCCAGAATATTCAGATCCGCTATCAAGAACTGGCCCCAGCAGCAAGCAGAATGTTGAACGGCGAGAAACCGAGGTAGGAGATTAATGCAGATTTGGTTGGGAAAGCTCCAAGTAGCTCTGGCGAGGAGTGGCTTTCACTTCTGAAACAAATACACACAAAAACTAGCTGAAAATGTCTTAAACATGGAGGCAAAAAATTTGCATTAGTCTTCTAAAAGTAATACTTGGGGGTTCATAGCAAAAGCAAATGGACGTTGCATAGTGCAGCAAAGCCTGGCATATGATATCACGAGGTCTAGTTTGAGAATGAAGGTGCAGGCAGTCACCTCTGCCTTCCGCTAGCTTCAGTTTCAGCTGTACATACATCGTAATTATAATGACTCACAGAGCATGTTGAGAAAAGTGGAGACAGGTATGCTCCGTGCAGAGTGGCAAGTATCACTTTAGAGGTCTCGGATAGTTAGCAACTTTTAGATATTTTATCCAGGTGATGCAAGTGTTAGGAAAAGAGCAGGTAAATAGACTTGCCGGTTCTGCACCACTTGGTGATGAACTGATGTATGACAAGCCAGATGTTATGAGGGTCCTTTGGAAGTGAGTGAACAGCGCGGAGGCGCAAATAGATCACTTTGGTCTGAGAAGAATGGAGCTGCAAGGAGTTAGGAGGGAATCTGGTCGACGCTCAACACTCAAGGGAAAGAAAATACAGACAGTTACTGGTGCTATCAGAATTGGAACTTTTAGCTTGCTGCTGAAGATGGGGAAGGATCACTTATGGGAGTATCCCAAGTGCTGTGATGTAGTTTTTTAATTCAACATATTCTACAAGCAACAGTTTTGAGAAAAGTCAGTCTCGTCGCAAGATTCCATGAAGGGAAAACCCCAACTGCACCTCTATGCGGTAGAGGACAGTAAACAATCAGCGGTGTGTCCAGTGCAGCTATGGGGACCAAGTGTCCACCAAGATAAGTGGATACCTGCTGTGGTGTACATCCTGAAGACAGCCCAGACCTCATCGGTCACAGAGAATAAACATATTCTTCACCCATAGAGGGCAGCACATTACATCATAACCATATTCACACTCACACCCCCTCCCCCTTTTTTTTTTTTATATCATCATCAAGTGCCCTGTTGACTGGCATGGGCTATCATGCTTCTCCACAATTTGCAATCTTTATTAGCATGTATCAGTTCTTATGCTGACACCCTCCCATGACAACAACAACAAAAAACTGTCAAAAATCTTCTCTCGTCTTCTTCTGTCTCTTTTTCCATAAATTTTTCGAGTGGTCACAACAAATCATCTTTCTGATGTTTGTAATAAGTTGTCTTCGAGCCCTCGCCTCTTTAAAAAAACATCTGGGTTGCTCTCTTTAGCCATCCAAGGATGGAACAAATTTATTGTGTAAAACTGTATCTCAAGAAATTGTCTGGCTTGTTTATTAATTGTCCACAATTCATCGCCATATAATAAAACTGGCTCTATATAAAGTAAAGGACCCTTTTCCACGCGTTCAGGCATATTGGGCTAGACCTATATTTTATAGACCAATCCGCACTTGGTGGTGATGTCCACCTTTCCTTACCAGGGACTGTAACTGGTATCCATTCAAGGCTGGGTCGACATGGGAGCCAAAGATTAAATATGCAAATGCAATGTGTTCGAAATAAAGATGTAGCACTCAAGTGATTTTGGCATAGTGCAGGTTGGTTTATGGCCTGGTTTCATCTTAACACACCTGTGGCCAAACTTTGCACACTATTCGCCAAACTCTGCACACCTGTGCCCCAAACTTTGCACACTATTGGCCAAGCTCTGCACACTTGTGCCCCAAACTTTGCACACTATTGGCCAAACTTTGCACACTATTGGCCAAGCTCTGCACACTTGTGCCCCAAACTTTGCACACCACTCTGGTTTCTTATTCTTTGTGTTCACCGGCTGTTAACTCTGGCAGAAAATTCTGGGTGTTCATCCATCTCCAGACTTTAGCCTTGTTCCAGAACCGAAGTGTTGAGTGAACATCCGTTTCTCACATCTAGCTTATTTGTAATCAGACTCTTGGTTCCTTGACTCTCAGATGGATGTACTTCAACTTCAAAGGATGCCCACAATTAGTCGACTCCTATGACGTTGCTTATTGGGAACGCACTGGGTCTGTTTTGATTTTCTCCATCCCTGTGTGGGTTTTGGGGCCTCCTTGTGGGGAAAACAAGAATAGACCCACTGCCTGCCTAAAAGCATGTCATAAGAGTCAACTAACTGGGAGCTTTCTTCGAAGTCGGAGTGTACAACTCATTGAGAGAACTTTTTGGCCAGAGTTTACAGCCGGTGAACGTGAAGAAGAAGAATTTTCTCAACAATGCAGCCCCAGAATGCACTGAGAGACACTGGTTTCTGAGATTGGACAGGGGTAAGGGCAGATCTGTATTACAGTCCCCATGGAGGAAGCACTTTGGTGACAGCTCAGAAGCAAACTTAACATATCAAAACTGATCCCAATTCGTGCAATTATATTTTAGGGTTCAAAGGACTGGAATGTCAACGTACAATAAAACTAGGTTATCACGAACTGGCTTTTGAAGAACACTCACAACTGTGGTTCCAGCAGAAATACATTACACTTCTTCTTCTGCCTTTCTAACCCCCAATGGAGCATAGGCCCTCAACCAACTCACACCAAGTTCTATTCTTCGCTTTCACATGCAGCTCTCCTCATGTCCTCCTCATCTTTTTAACATCACTTTCTAGCTCCCTTCTCCATGTGTTTTTTGGACTTTCTTTATTTCTACGCCCCCAGGGTTACAGTGCAAAGACAGTCTAATTATATGTTCTCCAGTTTTCTCAACTTGTTTTTTGGTCCAATGCCAGTGTCTTTTCTTCACCTTTTGGTCTGGAACTTGTTTAGTTCTCTCCCACAGCTCTAAATAAGTTTGGAGCGCCATTTGGAGGTGACAGATTTGATTCCCGGCATGGTAATTTTAGCTTTAGATTTTTATGTTGTCTAGTGTGTCCTTCTAGCTTTCTACTTCTTTCTATAAGTCCTATTCCATATACTGTCTGTTTATTAAGTATATAAACTTATTAAGGCCTCAAGGGTTTAACACTCTGTTTATTTATGTATTAGCATTAAAACTTAGATTGCCAGAGGATTCTTTAACCAACCAACTCTACTCTAGGTATAAGGACTAGCGACAAAGAAACAAAATGGAAGACAGCAAGAGAACGAGAGAGAGAGAGAGCGCGGAAGAGAGAGAACGAAAGAGAGAGAGAGAGAGAGAGCAAAAGAGAGAGAGAGAGAGAGAGAGAGATAGAGAGAAAATAGGAAAGAAGAACACAAAGTGAAAATAACAGAGATAAAAAGAAAACTAAAAAGAGTAATTTAAAAAAAATGAGAAAGTATAAAGAAGTGAGAAAGACACAATAAATGAAAGAGAGAAAGATAATAACAACTTAAAGATAATAACAAAATGGCTGAACTCACTGGTGGGGTTCGACTGTCTTTTTAACATCCCACAGCCGTATACAACAATCCCCACCACCGGAGGCCAGCAGGGAGCTGTCTTCGTTGAAAGCCAGGGCATAAACCGTATCACTGTGCCCACGGAGGTCCTTGATGGCGTGGCCTGTGCCCAGGTCCCAAACCCTCACTCTTCTGTCCTCACCTGAGAGATTTAAAGATGTCAAAAACGTTTCTGGGTACTTGTTTTTCTGTCAATGTTTATGGGATCTTGGCAAGGCCTATGGGTTTCTCTGTGTATGTTTATGTCTCTGGGTATGTGTCTCCGAGTATGTGTGCGTGTCTATGTCTTCGAGTATGTGTGCTTGTCTATGTCTCCGAGTATGTGTGCATGTCTATGTCTCAGAGTATGTGTGCGTCTATGTCTCCGAGTATGTGTGTGCGTCTATGTCTCTGAGTATGTGTGTGCATCTATGTATCTGGGTATGTGTGCGTCTATGTCTCTGGGTAGGTGTGCATCCATGTCTCTGGGTATGTATGCATCTACGTCTCTGGGTAGGTGTGTGTTATGTATGTGTATTTGCTTGCATTCACGTGGACTTCTGATTTTAATATAGTGGTCCATTAAAAATGTTCTTGAATTTGCTGATGCATTTTTCCTTCAATCTGAATTTAAATTGCTGAATGTAATAAAAAGAATGCACTAATAACTGTGAGATTGCTGAAAATGATCAATTTCATTGCCCATCATATGAGCTGAGTGGTTGGTGTATCACTGTGAGCTGTGGATTTCATGCTGAATGCCCTTTTTGCCTGTGGTATGCATTGCTGAGGCCCCAGCATGGTGGGTGACTGCTTCAAGCCAAAACTGAAGTGTGCCTTATGCCTTTTTGTGTGCGCAATTGCTGGTTTGTCGTGACTGCTGCTTTCATCAACAGTAAACTGTAATTCTAGTGGCAGACTGTAGGCATCGGCACCTCTGTTGGATGCCCTGTATACTTACTGTGTGTGCAAGCTGACAGATTTTGTGCAGGTTTTTTTCCCCCACTGGCACAGGTGTGGAGTAATTATGGGGGCTGACTCATTTTCCCTGAAGTTGGAACCACACCTAAGTGTGTAAAACTGATTTCCGTCTTGTTCTTCTTCGTCTTCTTAGCATTCACTGGCTGTAAAGTCTGGTGGAAAGTTCTGGTTGTCCATCTAGTTCTGGACACTTTTTTTTTTTAAACAGAAGATGATTTTTATTTTGTCATTTATTTCCCGGTTGGGGCATAGAACTTCAACCACACTGGGACATTTTTAGCCTCAAACACACAGTGACTGGTCATTCATTCATGCTTCCTGACCTTTCCCATGCACTAATTTAAGTGACAGGGGAGTCAGGATGTGTTCAGAACTTGAGTACGTGCATATTTCTTTTGGAAATCTGGCTCATTCGTATGCAGACTGTTGTGTCCCAACCTCTCTGCACCCCAAATCTAAAGGAAACACCTCTAATTAGTCGATTTTTATGACCTGTGTTTTAGGGAGCAAGTGGGTCTATCCTCCCCCTCACCCTCTAAAATGGGGCCCTAGAACCTACATGGGTTAAACAAAGCCCTTAAAAATAACAAATGAACAACTTGCCCTTCTACTCACCAGCAGACGCTAACAGCTTCCCATCTGGAGAGAAGGCGAGTGCCAAAACTGACCCTCTGTGACCCTGCAGCAGGCGGACGGTGCGACCCTCTGACAAACTCCAAAACCGAACCGTCTTGTCTCCAGACCCTGTGGCTAGGTAATTGTTATTTGGGTGAAACTCTACACACTGAAATGGGAAAAAAGGTAATAGGAACTAGGGCTGTACCGAATAGTGATTTTCACTATTCGGCCGAATACGAATAGCTGGACCTACTATTCGGCTGAATACGAATACAAATAGTGAATCATCATCATCAGGTGCTTTGCCGACTGGCATAGGCGATTTATGCTTCGCCACAATCTGCGATCTCCTGCTGCATGTATTAGTTCGTGTGCTGAAACATCTCCATGCCATGCAACAAGACTATCAAGAATCTTCTCTCATTGTCTTCCTCTATCCCTCCTTCCACACATTTTTCTAGTGGTCACCACAGGTTCCATTTTTCCTCATAACATGGCTGAAAAATGATGACTGTCTTCTTTTGATGTCTGTGAGTAGTTGTTTTCGGGCTCCCACCTCTTTCAAAACCTAGTTCCTTTTTTTTTGTTGCTGTCCAAGGTATTTTAAGCTTTGTTCTGTAAAACCACATCTCTGAGGCCTCAAAAAATTGTTTGGCCTGCCTACCGATTGTCCAGGATACACAGACATATGTTAAAACTGGATGTATGTAACAAGCAAGAATTTTTTCTAACCTTCAATGACAAAGATATATTGCATTAAATGTTCTTCATTTTATAAAATGCAGTTTTTGCCTGTCTTATTCTTTTTCTTGTACTTGTCCCAAAATAAAACCATTGACTTTTATTTCACATGTAGGAATAATTATTTTCTTTCATACCACCATTACTTCTGTCTTCCCACTATTCAAACTGAGACCCATTCTTCCACTTTCGAATAGTGTATAAAATAGATCTAAACAAAAAAACATCCATAATGTCAAATCTACGCTGAAATGTTGCTTCACAGAATGTAGTATAGAATAGTAAACATTTAAAACATTTCATTTTTTGCATCCTTCAGTCAGTCAGTCTGTGGTAACTAATACGTAGGAATGAAATTATTCTTAGTTTTATAACAAGTAACTAAACTTGTAAACTGTCACTGACAGCTTAGTTAATCCATGAAAGCGGCATGAGCTTTAAAAAAAAAAAAAAAAAAAACTTCCTTCCATGTTGTCAGCATTAAGGCAGCTTCTTGTCTCACTGAAGGTATTTCCAGCTGTACTAAACAGACGTTCACTTGGTACGCTCGTAGATGGTGCACAAAGATAACGCTTGACAGTATGAACCAAGGTGGGAAATCATGATATGTTTATTTTCCACCAGTCCAGAAACGGGTGTAACGTAACCACCATTTGTATTCGGTCCGACCACAACTATTCGGCCGAATACCGAATAGTTATTAGGTCCACTATTCAGCCCACGAAGCGAATATTTGGTACAGCACTAATAGGAACCAACTTATTTGTCAAGGGAGATTGCCGAGCATAAAATTTAAAAAAACGCAATGACATCATAGGATATTGTAGAAAGCGATATCTGACTATTTAAGAATGCACTAACATATTATATCAGTAAAGTAAAGGTCCCTTTTCCAAGTGTTCAGGCGCACTAGGAATATGGGGCTAAACCAATATTTTTAAAGATGAATCGGCACTTGGTGGGTCATGTGGTTAGCATCAGCACTTCCCTGGGTACCCACTGAAGGCTGGGTCAACCTGGGAGTCAAGGTCATTTGAAAAAAAAGGCCCACCCGGCCACATATTATGAAAGATTTAATAAAAGAATGGACAAAGCCAATTTGGCAGATACTGCCTTCAGGTTTCAAGGGCGATATGAGGTTTTCACACTTCTGGCAGCCTTGACCATAGACGTATCGATCAGTTGTAGTTTCTCTGATGTTATCTTTCCATATTGTTGTTGGTCTACCTCGTGCTCTATGTCCTCATCTTTTTATTTTATTTCTTGTTTGATATTTGTTCAAAAACGATCTTTGCTCCCAGGTTGACCCAACCTTGAGTGGGTACCAGGTGCATTCCCGGGAAGTAAAGGTGGCCGGCATGATGCTGACCACATCACCCGTCTTGTGCAGATTGGTCTATAAAAAATATAGGTCTAGCCCTATACGCCAAAAGCGTGGAAAGGGTCCTTTACCTTTACTTTTTTTTTTTAAATTGAGTGGCACTGCAATTTCTCTTAGTGAACAAAATATTTGATTTCCTGTCTTTGTATGTCATTTAAAACTAATTTTGCTGACTTGTTTCTCTGATAACCACATTCCTGATTTGATCTCTTCTGGTTAATCCGGCAGCCCTACTCAGAATCTCATTTCCATGGTTATTATTTGATTTTCTTGTTTGTTGTGAGCGACCATGAACTGGCACTGGTAAAGCAGGGTTGAAATGAATATGCTTCTCTGTGCTGATTGGAATCGTCTTCTGTTGTAAGAGGTGAGCTAGCTGTCCCAATACTTGGTTCGCTGAACTGCTGAACATAATAAAAGAATGCTCTGATTCAACACAGGAGACTGCTGAAAATTATCAGAACACACTAATGTATCCTGGGAGATTACTCAGTGTAATGAAAGAATTCACTATAAAATCTTGAGACAGCAAAAAAATAAGAGATTACTAAAGCATTGTATAGGAGATTGCTGGGTGTAATCTAAGAATTCACTATAAAATCTTAAGATTGCAAAACATAAGAGTACTAGAGCATTTTATGAGATTGCTGAGTGTAATCAAAGAATTCACTATAAAATCTTGAGATTGCAGAATATAAGAGTATCCTAAAGCATTTTATGGGAGATTGCTGAGTGTAATCAAAGAATTCACTATAAAATCTTGAAATTGCAGAATATAAGAATATGCTAGAGCATTTTATGGGAGATTGCTGTATAATGTAAGAATGACAGATGCCTGAGAAAAATGTTGAACATAAACTGAGATGAATTCAAGAGGGGTAAAGAAATAAGAGAAATATCTGGGCAACCACTAGTAATAACAGCTAGAAGACATTATATTAGACACCTCCTGAGAAGAAATGACCAGAGAATCACTAAGCACACATTAAAAAGCAAATAAAATGATTAGGAAAGTGATGACGCCCAATAAGAAACCCTCCAACAAACACTGATGACAGGGCAAAGGTGACAAACTGAATTCCATCCATGGTACTGAATTGACTGCTGTGTTAGCGTAGCCGATAAGAAGCTAGATTTCCTCCAGCTGCAACTCGCTGCAGCTCACGGTCGGTGTTCGAAACCGGGCGGCTCCCAGGGTTCACCCAGCCTCTAGGAAATGGGTACCAGAGTGATATTCTGGGGTAAATGGAGGAACGTCGCTGTAGCTACAGAGTTACGTGCGAACGGCGACACAGGCAGACAGTTCTTATCAGCTGTCCGTACTGGTGGCAGAGCACTTATGGTTTATAACCGTGTGCAATGACGCTGGTTCACACCTCCCGACTTTACCTTTACCTTTTTGACAGCTGCACAGGATAGAATGGAATGAAGGACAAGATTGCAAGCCCTGTGTGACATAGAATGCTGCAAAAAGACAATGAAAGTCAATGTAAGAATACATGAACAAACTGACACTGCTTACATCAACATCCATTGTGTGCCCAATGTAGGATCGTAAGGGGTAAGTTCTTTCAAATGTCCACAGTTTGGCTGTTGTATCATGAGAACAGCTGGCAAACCATGAGTATGTTGAACTGTGTCAAGAGTTAATAACAATGAAAACACTTCAGATCACTGAGAACAAATGTATTATGTAATTTAGCAATGAGATTTTTCTTCTCTACATAACTTATACGGGAGTCGCTTGGCGTTGGCGGCTAGATGCTCGCCTGCAGATCAGAAGGTCGTGGGTTTGCTCCCTCGTGGAGCCAGACTTTTGTTTAAAAATGACCTTGACTCCCAGGTCGACCCAGCCCTAAGTTCGTACCAGGTGCAGTCCTGGGAAGTAAAGGTGTCCGCTGTGATGCTGACCACATCATCCATCTTGTACTGGTGGTGTATAAAATATAGGTCTAGCCCTATATACCCAATACCCCTGAAAGGCTATAAAAGGGTCCTCTGCTTTATTTTTACACAACTTATACTGCTTTAAAAATCTTAATTTTTTTCTGGGGGGGGGGGGGGGGGCATAGGTAATTAGTCTGTTCACAAAACCTGAGGGTAGTGTGAACAAATCTAATCTAATCTGCACTATAGGATCTGTTCATCTTTGAATGTGGGATTCAGAATCGATATCAGTCCTCGGAATACCCCCATAAGCGCTTCGTCCCCATCTTCAACAGCAAGCGAAGAGTTAAAATTCTGATGGTACCAGTAACTGTCTGACTGTATATCTGTAGTGAGTCATTTTCTCCCCATTAATTTATGCCCGATAGATGATGTCAGTAATAAATGTAAGGCGAATGTTTTGACTGACTGAGATAACACGAGATTTATGTCTTGAGTTTCATGAGACACATCTGAAAGTCAGGTTTTATGTGAAACATGATTGTTCACGTGAACCATGAAGGTTGACTGGCAGGATTCGTGTGAAATGCGAATTATCACGGGCCAGACCCGACTTTCAACGGGGGGAATTCGTGAGAATGAAATTATCCAGAATATTCAAGAACATGACAGATCAGAGGGCTATATAATAGCGAAGAAAGGTTTGTGAGGCAGTCTCGTTTAGGCCAAGGGAAGGTGTACGGGTGAAGAAGTCCGGAAGAATGTTGACGTCTGAATAGCGTGATTTCCCAATGCCTACCTGGCATAAAATAGCGGAAACGGTGGCCAGCTGTGAATGACTGTTGTCTGGATGGAGGGAATTACTGTGTTTCGCTAAGTTGTGTGATGAATTCTACGATGTTACAAAGGTATGATTGACTGTTTAGAGCATTGAATAAGTAATCGATGAGTGATATTGTCGTGTATGAACATTTACTGACTGCAACATCAGCGAGTGAAAATAAACGGTACGTGTAACTTCTGAACGTCTGCCAGCGTCCATGTTTTCTCGTTCTTGTCAGTTGGTGAATGGAAAGATGCGGTGACTCATTCGAGCCAGCAATTAATAACAATGAAGATCACTGCAGAATGGGGAACTCGTCCAAACATTTGAGGATAGGAAAGTTGTTTCGTACAGTAAAATCTGAGACATTGGAAATGAGTTTAGTTTAAGTTATCAACCTGACGTCGGGTAGTACCAGTTCAACATACGAACGTAAGCGGGGAAGATCGATGGCCACATAACAACAACCCATATTCGATAGTTCAAAGATTGAACAACGTTCGAACAAATTCCAGGCTCTGAATACTGATTAGACAAGTCCACGTTTTAAGTTTCGACCAAGTAATCAACAATCAACAAAGATGCGAAGGAAAGATTGCAGACAGTGACAGTGTCAAAGAGCAATCATTAATGGTAGCAAAGGAATACAACAGTAAGTCTACACAGAGATGATGTGAGACTAGGGCTGCCCCTCTGCAAAACTTCCGAAGCCTTGTTGTTTGATAAAATTTTGCTGCCGACTAAAGTGTGGTAAAGTGTAGTGGGAAATCTACACTGAACAACACAGAGAAGCGTCGACACCAGATCCTGTTTTTCGGATCTGTTTTTCAAAACATAGAAAGACAGTGAAACACCGGGTAGAGTGTTAACTGTAAACGGAAATCAAAAGAACCACAGCTCTGACACTGGGTGTTTGTGTCGCAGCTCTACAGTTTCAGCCGTGGCAAACCATTTAATAGGAAAACTACAGTATGACAAGTCTACAAAACCTCAAGATCAGCACTCATTGATGTCTCATGATCAATAATGCTTCAAGTTCATCGTATAATAATCACCCATATCATAAGAAGGCGATAACAATAAAGCTTTCCTACGTCCTAAACACATTCAGTCGACAGGAAAAGCATCAAATTGGTCGGTGCAAATCTAAGTATTGATTTAAGTGTGTAGCTAGCGGTGAACTATTTAAGTATTTGCAGTTAACAATGTACTATTGAAGTGTGTAGCTAGCAGTGAACTATTTAAGTGTCTACAGTTAACAATGTACTATTGAAGTGTGTAGCTAGCAGTGAACTATTCAGTGATCAATATCCAGTTTATGAAACCGGTAGTACAGTGAACAGTACCACAAACAGTATACAGTTTCTGTAATAAATGCTTCACTGAACAATTCCTTAATCAGTGTGCATTCAATGCTAAAATTAGTAGTGTGAACAGATAAACTGTGCAGTCATAATTAATTTCAGTGCCCAGTTGATGAAATCATTACTATGGTGTTAATTTTAATTAACCCTATCAAATTATCATTTCTTCAATATTTTAAAAGTAGCAATAGAAAGATCAACAGACAAACGCCATCTGAACAACGCTCAAGACATCTTAGCAAGTCATCGCAGAAGCAGCTTCAGGACAGTCATCTAGATCAGAACACCAAGATACAGCATTGATTATTAATTTTATTTTTGATTTATTTTTCTGGTGATTCAGTTATTTATTATATTTATCAATATTATTTATTTATAATTTACATTGGTGCATTCATTGACATTTACTTTATTTATATTATTACATTGGTGTATTTGGTATTATTTTGCATTATTCTACTATTTTTTACATTATTTTTTTTTTATTTATTTATAAATATTGGCAAATTGTATTGAAATTCTAAATTTTTTTTTTTTTTAAAAAGTGTGTGGGTGTTATATTACACGAAAGTTCAGTACCACTATCATCAGGAAGTGCCATAATTAATCACATACACACATCATCATTAAATCAAGTGTCAAAGTTATTTCAATTTTTTAGTTTAACATTTGATCAAGTACTCATTCACATTTGATCATCATCAAACGTAACACTATAACAAAAGTATTCAGTTTGGGTAATAGAAATTGTATTGTATACCAAGAATAATAAGTTAATCATTGGTGATTTAACAGTTAATTGGGGAAAGATTATTGTAATATTATTTGGTGATACATTCATTGATTCAACACTATATCTTTATTTAATCTGTATTGAATAGTATTATTGTTGATTTCTAATATGGACTAAATTTATTGGTGAATAAGAAATATTTTGTTACAAGTTTCTGCATATATATTGTAACTGAGTTTTGCTTCATTGAAAGCGAATTTAATAAGCATTATACTGAACAAGTGTATTTAGTAGTAATTACGAGAAATAATTTAATTATTTGAGAATATTAGTGATTACTCTATCACAGTCGATTATCAAGAATAATTCAATTAAATATTTTTTAATAATATTTATTTCATTAGAAGAGTATTTAATTATACCCAGACTCTGCAGCCATTAAAGACAATTTTTTTTTTTTTTTGATGTTATTTCACAAGGTATAATCAGTCTGAAACTTTATAACCAACTACTGTACTACACAGGATTATTATAACATTTAATCATTGTTACACATTTACATATTCATTAGTTATTTATTTAGTAAATACTTTGATAGTCCACTACATCTAACACGTTGATAATCCACTGCATCTATTCTAGTGCTACAACATTCTATTAGTTGATTAATAATCTTTATCAAACAAATATATCATTTTTTCTTGCTGTCATATCTAATTTCTCAGGTGTGCTTAAGTGATTTACTCTCCCATAAGCTAAATAAAAATTAGTTAACTCTTCTTCTCAAACATCAACTGTATATATATATAGAATTATTTAGTCATAGGCTTAGTGGTTGGAAGAGTTACATCCACTTTATTTTAAAGTTTAGTATTGATACCCAGGGACATTTAGTTATTAATTCAAGTTACTAGTTCATTATATTGAACTTATATTGTTCTTTCAGGGTGTGTAAGTTGAAAGTAAGGTATTGCAACTGTATTGTTGTTTACATTGTGAAGACATCAAAATGTCTAACTTGGCAGAGCTGATCAAACTGGGCAAAGAATTAAATTTGGAAGGGGAAGAACTTAGAAAGTTTTGTGATGAGAAAGAAAAGAAAATACAAGATGATTTGAGAAAAGAACGGAGATTGTTACGAGCACACGAACTAGATATGAAGACACAAGAGATGGAATTGAAAAAGCAGGAAATGGAGATGAGAAACAAACAAATGGAACAAGAAAGAATATTAAAAGAACAAGAATTGAATTTGGAACGTGAGAGAATAGCTGCGTCAATTCAGATTGAAAAAGAAAAGGCAGAGGCACAAATCAGAACTAAAGAAATGGAAAATGATTCCAGAAGAGAAGCTGCTATCCAAAAAGAAAGATTAAAAGAAGAAGAAAATAAATTCAAAAAGTATGCAGGTATAGTCAGAAATTTCTCTGAAAAGGATGACATTGGTAGTTATATATCTAGCTTTCTTTTGCAAATGCGCTTTCATGATGTTCCAAAAGACCAGTGGGCCATTATTTTTCAAAAACATTTAGCATTTGAACCATTAAAGATCTTAGAAACAGTCCCTGAACATCTAAGATTAGACTTTGACTATATTAAAGATCGCATCATGCGACACTATGACCTACATGAAGCAGGGTATAGGAAAAAGTTTCTGGATTTAAAGCCAAAGTCTGATCAGACGTTCACTGACTATTTTTCGGAAGTTCAGAATATTTTTGATAAATGGATTGATTCGGCCAATGTTAGAGATAATTATAAATTATTAGTAGATTTATTATTAAGGAACAAAATGTTGGAATCTTTACCTAAACCTATGTCAACCTTTTTAAGAGAAAATAAACCAACCTCATTGAAGGAGTTAGAGAACTTAGGTGAAAATTATTTTTCAGCCCATCGTGAAATTTTCATTTCCAACCCGGTACCAGACATTGAAACTGGAGCTAGCGCCAGTTATGACAAAGGCAGATACAACCAAGGGGCAAACCCACACAAAAACAAAACCACGTTCAACAAAAAGTGGCAAATGATGTACTGCAAATATTGTCAAAAATCTCATCCGAACGACAAAATGTGTGATAGAAATCCGGGGTATAAAGACTATGTAGACAAACTGTTTAATAGAAGAACACAGAAGTTGAGATTGTATAAAGATGCCATTAAATGTTTCAATTGTGGTTGCTATAATCATTTTAAAAAAGACTGTTTATTTAGAAGAAAATTTAAGGAAGCCAACATAGCACAAGCAATGTCAGACTCAGATTCAGACAGTGAACCATTTGAGACAAATGCAGTAACTATTGAAAATTATGAAACTTGTCCTGTATGTCAACAGTTCCATGAAAAAGATAGCCTTCCATGTGGCCATAATATACCCATACAAGAAGCCAACTCAGCCGCAAATATACACGGAACCTTAAAATTATACAGAGGTATTGTAAATGGAAGAATAACCACAATTTTGAGAGACACGGGCGCCACAATTTCAGGTATTCACAAAGATCTTATCAAACCTGAAGATATTACTAACAAACATGTAAATTGCAGAACATTTGGAGGCACCATTGAGAAATATAAACTAGCATTTGTTAATGTTAAAACACCTTTTTTTCAAGGCAGATTGAGAGTAGCCGTTCTATCAGCACCATGTGCAGGTTTAATTTTGGGGAATGAAAAAGGTCTGAGAGAAATGTCTGAACAGGAAATTTTTCAGTGGGAAAGAGAAAACATCAAGGAATTGAAAGAAAGAGAGAAACTGAATACCAGTGATCAAGATTTTTGCCATAGTGTGAATGCAGTAGTACAAATGAATGAAAGTGATTGCGTCCAAAACAGGGAACAGTTGATTGGTCATGAAAAATTTAAGGAGAATATCAGTATGAAAAGTAGTGAACATGAAAAGAATACGACCACAGTATGCAAGGATAAAGGTATGAAAGAAGTAAAGAATGCAAAAGATGAGAAAAAGTTATTAGGTGTTAAAGAGACACCAATCGTACTGAATGAAAGAGAAATGATGAATAGTGAGAAAGTAAATAACCCATCAAACCTAAAAGTTTCATCCAGTGTTAAATTATGTGAACATGACAATTTTCAATCATATAAAACTGATTTGATACAATTGTCTGACCCAAGTGCACCCCAACTAGCTGCTGCAGTAACCAGAAGCATGACTGATACCATACAACAAAAGTTAAAAGAAGAGAACTTAACTACAGAACTGGTACCCATTACAAAAGAAAGCAGTAACAGCCAAAGAGAATTTCAAGATGCCCAAGTATCTGATCCATCACTAAAGAAATGTTTTGATTTGGTTCATACAGACCCAGTAGTAAAGAAATTTGCAACATGGAAATTTATTGTATCAAAGAATGTACTACTTAGAATATATCAGAAAGGTCCAAAAGTCTATAAACAGACGGTACTACCACAAAAATTCAGACCAAAAGCCCTATCATTAGCACATGATTCCATCTTCTCTGGGCACATGGGAATAACAAAAACGAAGAAGAGGATTCTATCTACATTTTATTGGCCTGGGTTTTCTAAAGATGTAAAAAATTATGTTCGATCTTGTGATACCTGTGCTAAAACCACAAAAAAAAAGGAGAGAACCCAAAGGCTCCAGTGCAAATAGGTCTGATAGCATCAAGACCATTTGAACAAGTTGCAATTGATATTGTTGGCCCATTACCAGTGACTTCAGCAAAGGGAAACAGGTTTATTTTAACTTTTATTGATGTTGCCACAAAATGGCCTGAGTGTGTACCTCTGAAATTTATAACATCAAACGATATTCAGGAGGCATTGTTAACAATTTTTTCAAGGGTGGGTTTTCCAGAAGTTATTATTTCTGATAAAGGTACTCAGTTTACATCTTGGGCTACAAAAGCTTTTAATAACTGGTTAGGAATTAAACAAAATTTCACAACACCGTATCACGCACAAGCAAATGGCTTGGTTGAAAATTTAAATAAATCCATAAAAACAATGCTTGCCAGAATATCATTTGAACATCCGCAGTCTTGGGATACTTTATTACCTGCCATTATGTTTGCATATAGAGAAATTCCTCATAGCTCAACAGGTTTTTCGCCATTTGAACTTGTATATGGGGCAAATCCTCGAGGACCATTGCAGCTATATAATAAGCTTATCACAGGAAAAACAGAAACGGATACAGAAAAATCAGCTTATGAATCAGTAACAGATCTGAGAAATAAAATAATGATTGCTTGTCAACAAGCAAACGAAACAATGAAAGAAGCCAGTCTAAAACAGCGACAGTATGCGAATAGAATAGCAAGACTTGTGAAATATAACCCTGGTGATGAAGTGTTATTACTGTTACCAAAGAAGTCAGACAAGTTATGTATAGAATGGTCAGGTCCTTTTGTTGTTACAAGAAAGATTTCTGATGTTGATTATGAAATCAAAATTGATGAAAAGCTTAAAATTTTTCATGTAAACATGCTTAAACCATATTTTAGAAGATCACTATTGATGTCAGATGATGATGTACTTGATGCAAATTTATGTAATGTAATTAATGAAGAGTTACCTGATGTTATAGAAGAAGATATTCCAACACCATCAACAAAGAATGAAGTCAACTGGAAATCGATAAAGTTAAATGAAGAACTATCAGAAAATGAAAAAGCAAAATTGTGGAGCATCATTTTTCATTACAAAGATATTTTCACAAATAAACCTGGGAAAACTAACATAATCAGTTACGATATCCAGTTGAATTCATCAGTGCCAGTGAAATCAAAACCATATGTAATACCTATCCATTATATCGATAAGGTTATATCAGAATTGCAACAACTACAACAAGAAGGGATCATTGAAGATTCCACATCAAACTACAGTTCGCCTTTAGTGGTAGTAAAGAAAAAAGATGGTTCACTACGTTTGTGTGTTGATTATAGGAAACTAAACCAAATTACCTATTTAGAAACTGAGCCCATCCCTTCGTCAGATGAAATCATACAAGAATTATACAACTCAAATTTTTTTTTACAAAAATTGACCTTTCAAAAGGCTACTGGCAAATACCACTAACACCAGAAGCTGTAAAATATACTAGCTTTCAAACTCCAATTGGACTCAAACAATGGTTGCGTTTACCATTTGGTTTAATAAACGCTCCGAAAATTTTCACAAAAATGGTTAGGAAACTGTTATATGCAATTCCTCACGTCACAGCATACATGGATGACATCTGTATACACACCAAAACATTGCACGACCACTGCACTACCCTACAAAAAGTCCTATCAAGAATAAATGACGCGAAATTGACAGTAAATCCTTTAAAAACTGAAATTGCATACACCAAAATTGATTACTTAGGACATGTTATATGCGAAGGTTTAGTCCAGACAGATGAAAACATTGTTTCGAAAATTTTGAAGATCCAAAAACCTAAAACTAAAAAGCAGCTCCAATCTCTACTAGGGTTAATAAACTATTATGGTAAATTCATCCCAAATTTAGCAGCACTAACATCACCACTATCAGAGTTATTAAAGAATCAACAATTGAAAAAATCAGATTGGAATGAAACACATGAGGAAATTCTAGTTAAAATAAAAAACTGTTTTTCAAAATATCCTATTTTGAGACAACCTGACCCTTCCAAAAGATTTTTCCTACAATCAGATGCCAGCGGTCACACAATAGCTAGTATGCTTGCGCAGAAACATTCACAAACATTACTCCCAATAATGTATATGTCACAGAAACTTAACCAAACTCAACAAAAATACAATACATTTGAACGAGAAGCGTTGGCACTAGTCATTAGTCTAAAAAAGTTTCAGAAGTTTCTTTTGGGAAAAGAATTCACTATTTTGACAGATAACTTGGGGTTGACAAAATTATTAACAATTGATGCCAATAGCAATCCAAGGGTATAAAGATGGGCATTGTTAATATCACAATTCAAATTTAACATTGAACACATCAAAGGAACAGACAATCATTTACCAGATATCATGTCACGTTTGTAGAATATGTTGCAACTGCTATTACAACTTGTATTAACTGAAATCATTTTATGCAAGGGTATGCATTGTATTATTGTATGAATGTATTATATGAATTTACAACTTGGAAAAATGTATATGTTTTGATTTGAACGGGTATAATATAGTAAACAATTAGAATTAAAGGGAGACAACATTCAGTGTTAAAATACACCTCACCAGAAAATATGTTACATTTACTAGTATACTAAATTGAATTGGTGTAGCATTTAATTTGAATATGTGTGTTAATGAGACATGTTGTAGTTTCTGAAGACAAGGTAATTAACTACATCTTGTACCTTACATATTTGGGAACAAAACCATACATTGCTGATTTAGCCATTGTTGAGGGCTTTCATGAATGGGAATAGCGAGGGTGGGACTTCATGGGGTCACACTTCGGTTTTAGAGCCAAGATTTTGGACTTCCGCACCGATCGGGGGGTGCCTGGAGAGGGGTTCGGTTGTATACCGACTTTAGAACTGGGTGGGGATACCTATGGAGCCAGATTATTGGTCTTCCGCACTAAAAGGGGAGTGCCTGGAGTGAGGATCCCATTAAGGTATTCACAGTCGTGGAAAGACTCAACAGATGGCATTTTAGAGTGTTTGAATTGTTAACCTAATGAGGTAAAGGGAACTTGGTTGGAAATGAACTTGTCGAAAATGATTCACTACAAAGGTTTAGAATCACCATGTTCAGTGAAATGTTCACACCTGATTGATTGAAAATGTAAAACATTTTTTTGGGGTGGGGGAGAATGTAGTGAGTCATTTTCTCCCCATTAATTTATGCCCGATAGATGAAGTCAGTAATAAATGTAAGGCGAATGTTTTGACTGACTGAGATAACACGAGATTTATGTCTTGAGTTTCATGAGAGACATCTGAAAGTCAGGTTTTATGTGAAACATGATTGTTCACGTGAACCATGAAGGTTGACTGGCAGGATTCGTGTGAAATGCGAATTATCACGGGCCAGACCCGACTTTCAATGGGGGGAATTCGTGAGAATGAAATTATCCAGAATATTCAAGAACATGACAGATCAGAGGGCTATATAATAGCGAAGAAAGGTTTGTGAGGCAGTCTCGTTTAGGCCAAGGGAAGGTGTACGTGTGAAGAAGTCAGGAAGAATGTTGACATCTGAATAGCGTGATTTCCCAATGCCTACCTGGCATAAAATAGCGGCTGACGGAAACGGTGGCCAGCTGTGAATGACTGTCGTCTGGATGGAGGGAATTACTGTGTTTCGCTAAGTTGTGTGATGAATTCTACGATGTTACAAAGGTATGATTGACTGTTTAGAGCATTGAATAAGTAATCGATGAGTGATATTGTCGTGTATGAACATTTACTGACTGCAACATCAGCGAGTGAAAATAAACGGTACGTGTAACTTCTGAACGTCTGCCAGCGTCCATGTTTTCTCGTTCTTGTCAGTTGGTGAATGGAAAGATGCGGTGACTCATTCGAGCCAGCAATTAATAACAATGAAGATCGCTGCAATATCCGTCTTGCCTTTGCCCTGAGTGTCGAGCGTCGGCCAGATATCCTTGTAACTCCTCACAGCACCATTCTTCTCAGACCGTAATGATCCATCTGTGCCTCCACACTGTTCACTCGCTCCTAATGGGCCCTCACAACATCCAGCTTGTCATACATCAGTTCATGTTCATCTTTTTTACATCTAGAAAGCAATGATAGGGGTCTTCTCTAGGTAATAAACTTATTCAAAACAATGTTTGCTAGTAATGAATTTTAAATAATGAGGACACAAACAATAGATTGCACAATTCAATGCCAGACATATTTCGCTGTATCTCGTCAGGTGCATTATTACAGTGAAGCACAAAAACTAGATAAATTCCACTGAGACACGAATGGTTTCTCTTATTGCATCACGTTCAGCTGTTCGTCTAGTTGCCAAAAGTTTACTGCAGTCACGTGACTTATCAGGGTAACTTCAAATTTACTACAAATTCCTTCTGTTTACATCAGAGGGGGTTGTTGATTTTATTTGTTAAAGCTTCGCCTAGTCTCAGCATTCGCCTGTTCGGTGTGTGGTAAGTCACACGGAAAGCAATGTTCTTGTCAATTACACTTCTGGAATCAAGCAAATTACATCCTATAGAAGAGGTGAACTGTACATGTAACCATGTATATATTCTACCATTCTTTCCAAGCTGTCTCTTTGTTCAACCAATGTTAGTCAACTGGCACTTACATGTAAATTCATAAATACAATTGCATTTGGTATAGGAGACACAAGCTCTTTAATAGGTGGCGTTGGGATAGGAGTGGTCTTGTACCTCACTACTGGAACAGTGGCAAAGAAGGTTTGGCCAACACAGTTTTTTTTTGGTCCTGAAGATGCTTTTTTTGTGTCATTAACTCGACAAGTGAGTTGATGAATAATTGTAGTTTTTTTTGCGCACTGTAATTTTGTTGGCGCACAGCCATGTTTAATGAATCCTGCAGGGTACCCATTCAGAAGGGTTGACTTGAGGGATTCCATTTCTGCTGCCAGTGTAACAAAACTTTTGGATTATTAACTACAACTCGGATCATTAAATAGTCGTTCCTGGGCTTACTGACTCCACATAACTGGTATTTGCTGGGCAAAATAATTCTGTGTTCCTGCAACTTTGGATTATTAACTAGTCTTTCCTAGGCAACGTACGGCCTACTGTCATGACACAATTATGAATTATTACCAAGTCTTTCCTAAGGAAATATAAGTCTCACTGTCTTCATGAAACTTTGAATTATTAACTAGTCTTTCCTAAAACATAAGTCTCACTGTCTTCATGAAACTTTGAATTATTAACTAGTCTTTCCTAAAACATAAGTCTCACTGTCTTCGTGAAACTTTGAATTATTAACTAGTCTTTCCTAAAACATAAGTCTCACTGTCTTCATGAAACTTTGAATTATTAACTAGTCTTTCCTAAAACATAAGTCTCACTGTCTTCGTGAAACTTTGAATTATTAACTAGTCTTTCCTAAAACATAAGTCTCACTGTCTTCATGAAACTTTGAATTATTAACTAGTCTTTCCTAAAACATAAGTCTCACTGTCTTCGTGAAACTTTGAATTATTAACTAGTCTTTCCAAGGTAACATAAGGTTTACTGTCTTAACACAATTTTGGATTATTAATGAGTCCTTTCTAGTTAATACAAGGCTTATTGTTGTCACAGAACTTTGAATTATTAACAAGTCTTTACTAAGGAAATATAAGGCATACTGTCTTCAGAGAACTTTGGTTTATTAACTAATCTTTCCTAAAACATAAGTCTCACTGTCTTCATGAAACTGAATTATTAACTAATCTTTCCAAGGTAACATAAGGCTTACTGTCTTAACACAATTTTAGATTATTACCAAGTCCTTTCTAGGTAATATAAGGCTTACTGTCTTTACACATCATCATGTGCCCTGACAACTGGCATAGGCGCTCATGCGTCTCCACAGATCACGATCCCAGGTTGCCTGGAACAGCTCTCCTGATGATATCCCTCCATGCCATTATTTCATCCCATCCACTATCACTCTCTTGGTCTGCCTCTACCCCTATTTTCAAGTATGTGAGTGTGTGTATGGATGTGTGTATGCATGTACATGTAGTCCATGTATGTATGTATACATGTGGATGTATGTATGTAGGTGCATGTATTATGTATGTCTGTATATGTATGAGAATGTTTCTATGTAAATGTAGCTGTGTAAGTATATGGGTGTATGTGTATTCATGCATGTATATGGATGGTTGTCGGTATATGTAGCTGTGTATGTATATGGATGTGTGTGTATTTATAAATGTATGCAAGTATGCATGTATGTAAGTATGTGGGTATGTATTATGTATGTGTATGTATGTATACAAGTATCTATATGTGTGTATATATGTATGTATTATCTGGGTGTGTGTGTGTGATTGTGGGTGTGTGTGTGTGCATGCATGTGGATATATGAATGTATATTTAAGTTTGTATGTGTGTGTATTTATGTATATATGTTGTAAGTATGTGTGACTGTATATGAGTGTATGTATGATTGTGGGTATGTGTGTACATAATGTAGGCAAGTAAGTAAGTAAGTAAGTAAGTAAGTAAGTAAGTAAGTAAGTAAGTAAGTAAGTATGTATGTATGTATGTATGTATGTATGTATGTATGTATGTATGTATGTATGCATGAGTGTATGTATGTATGTATGTATGCATGAGTGTATGTATGTATGTATGTATGTGAGTATCTATCTGTATGGGTGATTGTATATGTGTGTAAGCATGCATGTGTGGGTATGTATGTAATGTGTGTCGGCATGTTTGTGGATGTGTGTATGCATTTGTAGATGTATAAGTATGTGGGTGTACGTGTGTGTATTTAGGTATGTATGCAAGTATGCATGTATGTGTGTAAAGATGTAGGTGTATGTATATGTGTGTATGTATGTTTACATGTGAGTGTAAATGGGTGGTTGTGGGTGTCTGTACATGTGATTGTATGTGTGTGTATGCATGCATGCATGCATGTGAAGGTGTGTATGTATGGAATGTGTGTGTGCATATATGTCCATATATGTATGTGTGTGTCTTTTCTGTTTGTGTATATATGTAGATGCATTTATGTATGTGTATATATGTAGATGCATTTATGTATGTATGTATGTATGTATGTATGTATGTATGTATGTATGTATGTATGTATGTATGTATGTATGTATGTATGTATGTATGTATGTATGTATGTATGTATGTATGTATGTATGTATGTATGTGTTAGGTATGTCTGTATATGAGTGTGCATGTATGAGAATGTGAGTGTGTAAGATTGTGTACACATGATGTATGTTTTATATTCTATAATGTACATTTTTATTCTATATCCATAACATGAATTTTAGATAACATGCATTGGTACTCTGAAAAACGAGTGCTTAGAAGGGCTGAATGTCAGACTGGCCTGCGTGCCCAATTTGTAACCCTTTGAAAATAAAGTTTGTTAATTCTCTAATGTCTCTCTTCTCTTTATGTGGCCAAAGAACAGTGTTTGTCTCTTTCTTTTTGTTGTATATTGAGATCTACTTTCATTAGCTTCTTTCAAGCAATTGTTGTTAGTTACTCTGGCCGTCCAAGGTATTCGTAACAATCGTCTCAGAAACCACTGTTGCTTCCAAATTCTTCTTAATTTGTTCACTGACATTCCAAGATTCGCTGCCAAACAGCAAAACAGGTTCTATGTAACATTTTAGCACCCTCTTTCTGACATTAAATGAGAGCGATTTATTGTATAAGATATTTTTCATTTTCTGAAATGCAGCTTTCAATTTACCTATCCTGCTTTTAATCTCTGTCACACATTTACCATCTTATGATAAGATTGTTCCCAGATATTTGAATTTATTGACTTGGTTAAGTCTTTTTCCTTCAATTGAGATATCACAACGTGGAGTTATCTTCTTCTTTGATATAACCATTACTTTCGCTTTCTTAATATTCGCTTAGTCTTCACACAATTTTTTATTATTAACTAGACTTTCCTAGGCAATATAAGGCTTACAGTCTTCACACAACTTCTGATTATTAACTAGATAAGATTACTGTTCTGATATAATATCTTACCTCACGTTCAAGTCCCATACGGGGGACGAATGACCTTTATAAATGACTGCATTTGTTTGTGTCTGCAGGTCCCACAAACGCACTGAAATGCAAACAACATAGAATTGTCAAAATTAAAAAAAAGAAGGGTAGAGAAGGGAATGTCTTGAGCATCCAAACAGCTAAATTTGTGTGTTTACTGCCAAAACGTGCCCGTATTTACTTTTGCAGTCTAGGTTGTGGGAGTTGTGGGTCTGGGGGTTATGGGTCGTCTTTGAGTCTGAGGATTTAGTGCCGCACGGCTAGTGTTGGTGCACACAGGGTGCAGGTTAGAGTTTTAAGATTTGTCTCCCAACAAAACAAAACACTCATAACCTTTCTGGGGATTTTAATCTGGGTCCAGGGTTCTAACGATCTGATCAGCTGCTCCTCATTATAAGTTAAAAAAAAAAAAAAAGTAAAAGACCCTTTTCCGCGCCTTTAGGCCTATAGAGCATATAGAGCTAGACCTATATTTTTATAAACCATCGGCACAAGATGGGTGATGTTGTCAACATCACGCCGACCGCCTCTACTTCCCGGGACTGCACCAGGTACCAACTTAAGGATGGGCAAACCTGAGAGCCAAGGTCATTTAAAAAAAAAAAAGTCCGGCTCCGCCAGGGAGCGAACCCACAACCTTCCGATCCGCAGCGAGTGCCTAGTAGCTCCGCCACAGGGACTCCCTCATTATATGTGAGTAACTATAATTAAAATCCAAAAACCTTAGTCGAGTCAAGATCACAGCCCTTATTCAAGACAGGTGATTCAGTGAGATGGGGAAGCCATACCCACCCAACTCAACTGTGATAAGAGCTGACTGACTGACTCGATCTGCCTTAGCTGCACAGGGCCGACCTAAGGATCGCCCCAACGTTGTTAACGCCCTTAGAGAGAGAGACAGGATGACTGGAGGATTTTGGGAGCAGCATGTCATCACCACTGCTAAGAATGCACAAACTGGGAGCAAAGATCAACATAGTCGGTCAAAATAGAGGATTAGGTATGGCAGAATGTTAAGCTTCAAAGTTAGCTTTCTCCCGACAGCGCTTTGCTAATGCAATTTACTCACATAGATGGTAGTCTACGGTTTTGCTGCCTGCGCTACTAAAATTAGTGCTTGGTGAAGCCCCATGAGCTGTGTTTTTTTATGTGGAATGCCTTTCATTTGTGCAGTGGTATTCAATATGCGGTAGCGGTTTACGTATGAGCTGGTGAAATATCTTATGTGGTGGTTCTATGTGTGCATAACCAACTTATCTTGCCCAACTATGCCCAGCAACGACAAACTTCTGGTGGCGACCGTTGGCTTTGGCGCCTATAGCAACTGCCATATGCATTTACTGCAAGCGCATATTTCTGGATTGTTCCACAACTGATTGTTTGTTCACTAGTTTTTAAAATAAGACACTGAGGGATATTTCATTTTCACAGGAAGGGAGCAGGTATAGGGAAACCCCGATGGCAGTGACGTTAAAACCTCAACTAAGACTAAGCCTAGTAGGAGAGGCACATGTGCTCCCTGTGGTATCAGGCAATCACAACATGATAACCAGCATTGAACAGGCACTATTACCCAGACACACTGATGTAAATTCTGAAGGGGGTATCTCAGCACCTACCGCCATGTCCAGAGTGCTGTGAAGATAACCCAATTCATAACTCAATCACCCATGACATGATAACCCAACTCATAACTCAATCACGCATTATAACCCAGCTCATAACTCAATCATCCAAGATAACCCAACTCATAACTCAATCACCCAAGATAACCCAACTCATAACTCAATCACCCATAATAACCCAACTAATAACTCAAATCACCCAAGATAACCCACTCATAACTCAATCACCCATTATAACCCAACTCATAACTCAATCATCCAAGATAACCCAACTCATAACTCAATTACCCAAGATAACCAAACTCATAACTCAATCACCCAAGATAACTAAACTCATAACTCAATCACCCATGATAAACTCATGATAACCCAACTCATAACTCAATCACCTATGATAACCCAGCTCATAACTCAATCACCCAAGATAACCCAACTCATAACTCAATCACCCATAATAACCCAACTAATAACTCAAATCACTCAAGATAACCCAACTCATAACTCAATCACCCATAATAACCCAACTAATAACTCAAATCACCCAAGATAACCCAACTCATAACTCAATCACCCATAATAACCCAACTAATAACTCAAATCACCCAAGATAACCCAACTCATAACTCAATCACCCATAATAACCCAGCTCATAACTCAATCACCCAAGATAACCCAACTCATAACTCAATCACCCATAATAACCCAACTAATAACTCAAATCACCCAAGATAACCCAACTCATAACTCAATCACCCATGATAACTGGCACGATGATGGTCACCGAAAATAAATCTGGATGATCATGCTCCTGACTGAAGTCTGCTTTTCTGCTGCTCTTCCCTGAGGTTGCATGAGTGGTTACTAAGTGGTCTCTGCATACTTGGGTGAAGAAAGTGCCACTCAGATCAACCATTCTTTGCATGCTGCTATATTTATACCATTAAAGAGGCACTATTTGGTAATTTATGTTGCTGGTCTTCTGTATTCTACGTCTCTGTCCAATCCTCCATCCTCTGTGAATACACTGCCTAAGTACTTAAACCCCTTAGCTCGTTTTAATCTCTCTCCAGCAGTGATCTTAAGCTGAACTGGTGTTCTATTTGCTGTCTTTGTTTCTGGGTTTTTCCAGTTTTTATTTTTCTTGCAACAGGCGTTGAAGCTTTTTATATGGTGTTGACGGTCATCCTTATCTTAGTGAGAGCAAAAAAGGGGGGGGGGGAGAGAGAGAGAGAGAGAGAGAGAGAGAGAGAGAGAGAGAGAGAGAGAGAGAGAGAGAGAGAGAGAGAGAGAGTGAGAGACTGACAGAGAAAGACATAAAAAGAGAGAGTCAGATACAAAGAATTAGAGAGAGATAAAGATAGATATAGACAGACACAGAGATCTAGACAGAAAGAGAGAGAGACACACACACACAGAGGTAGAGACAGAGAGAGAGATAAATAAGATAGAGAGACATATATAGACAGAAAGAGACAGACACACACACATAAATACCACAGAAAACTCACCTGTAGAATCTTCTGAACAAGACAGCAGATGTGTGGAAGGGTCTGCTAAGAACTTTGTCCTGTAGACAGGGCCTCTATGGCCAACTAATTTGACAGTTTCAGTACTTTCTTTTGCTCTGAGAAGACACAAAATGAAATACAATAAAACCTGGCTTATTCCAAGAGGCTGACAAATTAAGAGTGTTTGTAGCGGGGCCCTACTTATGATCCATGTTAGAATAGCTGTATAGTAAATGTCTGCTGAAGAAGAGAGACAGGTTATCAGGACATGATATCAGCAGCCCACTGGCAAAGTGTAGGACGACTTGGTGACAGTTTGGGGTTCTAGTAACGTTTTCCATCACAGACACACTGTGGCTGGGCGTTCATTCATGCTTTGTGACCTTTCAAACGCGCTAGTCTGAGTTACAGGGTTGTCAGGTTGAGCTGTGTCCGATCTTCTCAGCTATGTATATTGCACGCCATGTACTGGTTGGTGTGAGCGGCTGGCAAGATTGCATATATTATAGGTTGTGGGACTTCAAGTAGGACATCAATTTACTTCAGCTGTGAGCATTAAGGAATGACAAAGAGAGAAGAGTTGCTTCTCTGCAGCAACCGGTTTTTTGGACCTGCTGCAGAATTATGAAACCACGGGACGTAGGTTGCACTCTTTCATGAGATGCAGGCTGACACTGTGGGGTAGGGGTAGTTCCAGATGTTGTGGGGTCGTTAAAATGGTCACATTTTGAAAAATAGAACACGAGATATGGCTGATGATAGTGTCAAAGAGAATACAAAGCGACTACCGTGTAACTTAGATTAGCACATGTGAAAGGCCAGGAAGCATGAATGAACAACCAAACACAGTATCTGGGGTGAAAAGGTTCGAAGGACACTTTGGTTGAAGCCCTAAGCACCACCAGGTAAATAGATGGCAAAATAAAAGACTCAATGAAAACAATGTTTTCCCACTTTCAATTTGTATAACAAAGGCATAATCAAGATAATATATAAGACGAATGCAATGGTACAGATATGTAATAAGATTTATACAGGACTTGACTGACAGGAGAAACATTAGACATGCAACTATGAAGTCCATCATCTCTGACCATCAAAGATGGAGAGAGCTGATCAGTCAGTCAAATGCAACTGGTGACCCAACGACAAGCATGATGATGATGATAATACAATTTATTGCCTGGCATATTTTGCTGTATCTCACCAGGTGCATTACTACAGGGTTGAACATAAAACAAAACACAAATTCTTTTCCCTTTTCCACGCCTTTAGGCGTATAGAACATATAGGGCTAGACCTATATCTTTTATAGACCAATCAGCACTTGGTGGGTGATGTGGTCAGCATCACGACGGCTGCCTTTATTTCCAGGGACTGCACCCGGTACCCACTCAAGGCTGGGTCAACCTAGGAGTCAAGGTCATTACTGAAAAAAGTATGGCTCCGCCAGGGAGCGAACCCACGACATTCCGATCTGCAAGCGAGCGTCTAGCCGCTACGCCACGGCGGCTCTCCAAATTCTTTACACTTGAAAAAAAAAAAATAGTGTCTCTTGCAGCACTTTACATACAAAGGAAGTCTAAGATTAACCATGTGATCTTTATGTTTATATAAAACAAGTAATTATTCTATGCTTTAGAAAACGGCACAATCGACTTCACAGCCCCATGTACACACAATTTAAGACTGGCAAATGTGTACCGGCACCTGAGACAACAGATCATATCCTCCAAGACTGTCCCAAAGGACAACAAATCGAGGCAAAACTTTTGGCCAAAATAAACATTGGTGCAAGCCCAACTTTACAAGTCGACGATTGAATTACAAAAAAAAAAAAAAGTTAAGTTTATACCAGAGACAACATTGCAGATAAAGATAATTTATTTCAAGCAAATAAAAGAAGAACATAAAACATCTATCACTGACATTTTTATATAATGCAGGTTCAAAAGCAGTTTTAAAATACCTCTGATTCATTTTATCTTTAATCTCATCTTCTGTACAATGAAGGTAATCCGCAGCCAGAAAAACTCTGCTAATATCACAGTCTGCAGGAGATCTCGTCACAACATCCGGCTCCAGGTTCCACACAGAGATGGTGGAATCTTCAAAACATCCACTCAACTTCCTCTTGTCTTGAGAAATAGTGGCTGTGCATAATCTGTGGTTGAATGCAAGCCGAACAATAAGTAACAGAGATATTTACAGTCTAACAATATGGAAACAGTAAATAAAAAAAGGGGGGAATTTAGTGGTGCCTAGTTGGTCCTCTTAGTACACCTGCTTCCATAGTGAGGTGCATAGGTCATTTGGAGCTGACAGATTAACATCCCGGCATCCCCAGGTGAGTTCCGGGATCCCATTGTGAGATAAACAATAATAGACCCACTGCTCCCCCAACAAGCATGTCGTAGAAGTTGACTAATTTGGGACATCCTTTGAAGTTTGCTGCCCGAGCAGCAAGGAACAACCAATTGCGTATATATAAGCCAGTAAAATGGATATACATGCAAAACTCAGGTCCTGGCACAAAGCCAAAATGGAGGAACAACCAGGACCTTTCAGCCGGTGAACAGAGAAGAATAATTTCCGGCACGATAACTATAGCTTTCAATTTCTATGTTGTCTAGTGTGCCTTTCTAATCAATACACTGATTTATAATACATGGAAACAGATTTTACTGAATTAAGGCATTTCCATGCGGGTTTCTGGGGTGTTTTCTTTAGAGTTGTGCACCACCTGACTGAGAGGCAATGAATCAGCAGACTGCATAGAAAGAAAAAAGCTAGATCTGCAAAATGGGCGTACATGCAAAACTCAAGCTAAGGAACAAGATCAAAAGCCCAGAAGTCGACTAACAAGCAGAACTTTCCTCCAAAGTTTACAGCCGGGGAACACGAAGAAGAAGAACTGTAGCAAGTCTCACACAATAAGAGAGTTCACCAAGCCCAACAAATTTCATCTTCTTCATTCCGAGCCCTTGAGGTTGACTGCTGCAGATAGCACCTGTTTCCATTTATCTCTGTGACTGGCTTTCTCTTCCCAGCTGGTGACTCCAGGTGTTTGCAGGTCTGCCTGTATGTTATCTCTCAATCACTTTCTTGGTCTGCCTCGTGGTCCAGCAGTAGATTAACTCTCTCTGACCCAGGTAGTTTCTGATTCAATATTGTCTATGCTAACATTTTTATATCACTGAGCAACCATTTGCAAGTCTCAGAAACTTAAAACTACAGCTTTGGGAAAGAAAGTGTTAAATAATTAAAACATAAGGGGTTAACATAACAAAAGACCTGGATAGGAAATGTAAAGAAATGTGTGCCACAAATCTTATAAGCGATGAACGCATAGTAAGCTCACTGATACTGAAAGAGTTATCGACCAGAATTTTCTACCGAAGTTCACAGCCAATAAACGTGAACAAGAAGTCCCCCCTGTTGTCTGCCAGTCTCTCTATATATGCCTTTATGATGAAAATAATTAGTGGTGATTCAAAAAAATTATAAAATGTGTTGTCTTTTACTAGATTTACAGACAAATTTTTTTCTGGAATATTATATCTATATGTAGGACACAGTCGGCGTCTGTGGCTTAGGCATTGCGAATGCTCTTTGTAATGCCAGGTTTGATCCCAGCTGTGAGCCTTGCTGTGGTTTTGACAGTGGTATCGAGAAACCGACCGCCCAGAAAGCAATGGCAAACTACTGGACGTAAACTTGCCTAGAAAAACCACAACAGCCCAAAAAACTGTTGTTGGTTCTGCAACATGCTGTAAAGGATGCGCAACTAAGATGTAGGACACAATTTAGTGGGATTTTTCTAAGATGATATAGGGGTGGTACAGACATGAAGTAAGTCAGCTTAATTCCTTATTATATCAGGGGGCATGTTAACGAAGTGTTCAGCTCCCTGCCTTCTAGCTAAAAGGTCTCGGGTTCGAATCTTTATTGAGATTTTTAAAATTAATCAACAGCTCTAAAGTCATCCCAGCATAAAAAGGGTATCAGGGAGTCTGGCCTCTGTTGACATCACCCTCCGTGTGCCGACTGGCCCAACAAAATACTGGTATAGCCCAAAGTGCTCTGTCAGGAACTGATAGTGTAAGGAACGTAATACAAGAAAAACTGGAACAGACAAAAGTTACAGAACTTACACTTGACGGTGACAGGTAAAGTAAACAAGATTACTGGTGATAGTCTGCTACATGTTTAAACATTTCGTTTGATATGCTACTACATATCTCAGAATGTTGTCAGTGTGAGTTGTCAGGGGCTGCCTCTGCAAGCAAGGTATCACTCTAGAGCGACAGTTGATGTAGCACCCTCGCCAGAATGGCAGACTTAGGAATTAAGATCGGCATAGCAAAAATCGAGACGCACAACAGACACGCCAGAAGACTTGTTAATCAGCATAGAACTGGTACTATTAGCCATCGGAAATTGGGGGTTCATACTGAGGGGAGGATCTGAGCACCTATGGACATGTCCAGAGTGCAATGATGATAACCCAACTAACTAACTAACTGGATGTGATTTAGATCTGAATCAAGAACCGACATCACAGCACTCGGGGCGTTCCCATAAGTGCACCGTCCACATCTTCAGGAGCCAACACAGTGTTCCAATAACAATGATGCTAGTAGCATTCTAATGATATGCCCGTCTTGCATTTCCTCTGAGTTTCAAGTATTGGCCAGATTCTTGCCACTCTCTGCTGCATCACTGTCACCAGACTGGGGTGATCCCTTTGCTGTTCCAAATTGTACACATGCTCCCATAAAGCCTTAACCCCATTTGCCTTATCATGTATCAATACTTCACAAAGTTGAGCAGAACTAGCCAGTCTGCCTGTTCATTTCCCAACACACTGCCATACCCCGGGAAAAGATCAAGACAATGCTCTTCACCCTTGACCTCTGAAGCAAAGCATGCCAGTCAGCACAAAGTATGCCAGTCCTCACCCTTCTCAGCAGGCTTTCTGAGTCAGTTAAAATCACAATGTGTGTGTGTGTGTGTGGGGGGTGTTCTGTAGCATGCAGCGCATTTATCATCTCATAACCTTCAGGCAGGTCAGTTCATAGCCCCTGTGTTTGAGCTGCAGTCAAGAAGGTACTGTGAGGATGGCTCTATGAGAAGACCGGGTTGCTGGTTGTGATCGTGGATCCCCTGTTGAATTTTGAACTTAGGATTTACTTTACAGCATTCTGGACACTACCATAAGCGCTCTGTCCCCATCTTCAACAGCAAAGAGTTTCAAGTCCGATGGTACCAGTAAACTATGTAATTGTATATCTGTCTCGCCTTTCCCTGGTAACTCACCACAGCGCCATTCTCCTCAGACCGTAATGACCTATTTGTGCCTCCACACTGTTCACTCGCTCCCAAAGGGCCCTCACATCTCAGGATCCCCTGAGAGAGGACAAGGATTGTAAAGTGTTACCTAGAGAATAGATTTTGATCCACTGTTTAAGCGTCGTGGGGAGGATTAGTTTTTGATTTATTACAGCATCGTGGTGAGGAACAGGTTTGATCCATTGTTCACAGTAGCCGTGACTCGTCTTGTGGGTTCCAGGGCAACAGGTTTGATCCATTGTTCACAGTAGCCGTGACTCGTCTTGTGGGTTCCAGGGCAACAGGTTTGATCCATTGTTCGCAGTAGCCGTGACTCGTCTTGTGGGTTCTAAGGCAACAGGTTTGATCCATTGTTCACAGTAGCCGTGACTCGTCTTGTGGGTTCCAGGGCAACAGGTTTGATCCATTGTTCACAGTAGCCGTGACTCGTCTTGTGGGTTCTAGGGCCACATGTTTGAGGGAAAAAAAACCAATAGCTCCACTGCCACGTAAAATGCATGTTGTAAAAGACAAATTAAGACTTCGCTGAAATCGGATTTTTTTAGGGCGAAAGGTGCAGATACCAACCGCACTTTTACGGGCAAACAAAATATATCACCTGGCGGGAAATCGAACATGGGTCACCCACAGCATTGTTCGTAGTGTTCCTATTCCATATTTTTAACTATATGACCTCTTGAGGCCCTGAATGCGATTTTTTAAAAACAGTGAATAATTTGGGACCGGTGTTGATATGCCTGATGCACAATTGCAGAAAACAGCGTTTCTTTCCTTTAAAAAAAAACAACTATATCTGGTTTTTTTTAATTTAAAGTCACCCACACAAAAAAATAGAGTTCCTGGGACAGTCCAATATTTAAGGGGTGTTATGTGTTGGGGTTACGGTTAGTCGGTGTCTCCGAGGCTATCAGGGCCGACAAAGATCCTAACCCTAATGCCCCATACACCTTAAATTTGGATTTTCCTGCGAGCTCAAAGACTTCCTTTGTCTGGGGCAACTTAAAAAGTACCTTATATCCGTGCACCTCGCCCTTCAAATCACCCAAAACACTGCACACAGACTACTCACCCTTGATAAGTATTAAGAAATGTAAAAAAACAAATGGATGGCAGACATGGAGGCAGGTCTCTAAGAGCTTTGATAGCTGCAGACAACTCTTCCTCAATGGAAAGGCTTTCCTCTTGGGGATCTGCCGGCTGTATGGACGGAGCTGGCTGAACTTCCTCTACAGTGGCTTCTAATAGCACGGAATCTAATTCTAGTGCGTTGTGAAGCTGTGAATCGTTTTCTTGAATCACTGTAGGACAAACAGATGAAAAAGTAGCACTGGTCAAGGGTGATGAGGTGACATACCTAACTAATACAGCACACACCAGTTCCATTTCTTATTATTTCTTCCTCTGCCAATTATCCCCCAATGGAGCATAGGCCCTGAATCAACTCATGCCAAGTTGTCCTAACTTTTGCCATGGTATGCAGCTCACCCCAAGCCATTCCCATCTTTTTATAAATCTCCTATTCTCTTCTCAATGTGTTTTTTTGGTCTGCTTTTTTTTCTATGTCCTTGTGGGTTTCAGTGCAAAAACATTCTAGTTATACTGTTGTCAGGTTTTGTTAACATGTGTCTCATCCAACGCCAGTATCTTTTCTTTGCTTCTTGAATCATTAGAATGTGTTTAGTTCTCTCGCAAAGCTTTAGATTAGTGATTCTGTCATTACCATTTAATTCTTTGATGCATCAGTTATTGAAAGTTTGTACTTTGCACAAAGTCATGGTTGTTCGTAAAAGTCTGGTGGATTTGTTCAATTTTACAGATAACACGAAGTGTTATATTGCACTGTGAGGAGGCATGGGACTAGCATCCAATGGCGATGGTGAGTGTGACCAGCAAGACCCACCTGCATTAGGAAAAGTCTTCCACAATTATAACATGGGAACCCCCGTGTGGGTTCCGGGGCCCTATTGTAGGGAAAACAAGAATAGACCCACTGCCTCCCCAAAAGCATGTCGTAAGAGTCGACTAACTGGGGAGCTTCCATCTGAAGTCAGATTGCATCTGCCTGAGAGACAAGAAACCAGCAGTCTGCATTCAATTGAATCAGATCTGTAAAACTGATGCACACGCAACACTCAGGTTCTGGAGCAGGACTGCAGTCCAGAAGTGGACGAACAACCAGAACTTTCAGCCAGAGTGTACAGCTGGTGAACGCGAAGAAGAAGAAGATAACATGGGATTTCAGGACCGTTGTTGCCATAATCTGTATATAGCGTTTCCTCCCAGACACTCAGCCGTTCTGCAATTATTTCTTCCTTCATTCTTATTCCATCCCTAATATTCTCCCCTCACTGCAAAATTCCCCCCCCCCCCCCTTGGGAAACCACCTCTATACTAGGGCTGTACCGAATATTGGCTTCGTATTCGCTTCGGGGCCGAATAGTGGACCCAATAACTATTCGGTATTCGGCCGAATAGTTGCGGTCGGGCCGAATACGAATAGTGGTTACCTCACAACCGTTTCTGGACTGGTGGAAACAAAACATCAAGATTTCCCCCCTTGGTTTATACTGTCAAGCGTTATCTTTGTGCACCACCTACGAGCGTACCAAGTGAACGTCTTTTTTTTTTTGTTTTGTTATTTTGTTGGGGGGTTGTTACCCCTTTATTTCCATCTTGTATGTGTTGCGAGTATAGTGTTTTTAGGTGTGTAGAAACAAAATGCAACACTTGAAAATGTAAGAGGGGCAGAAAAGCAAGTGTTCTAGTGTTGTCGGCTTGATTTCTCTGAGTGGAGTGTCTTCTTCGTTGATTGTTTGAAGTAACGGGAGTTCATCATCATTTATGTTTGTGGGTGTCGTAACTGTTCTATCGTTGTCTCGTTTGTTGTTTAATCTTCTGGCGTTGGCCGCTCGGCGTCTGGTTTCTTCGTCTGCACGGATTTCTTCGTTATGTGATCTTCAGGTGTCGGCTGCTCGGCGGTGTCCCTCTCTGTGGCCGCGGTGGTCTTTAATGTCGCCATCTTGTTTCCGTTGAGCTCGCGGGGGCGGGCGATTTGTGAGGACAGCATTGTTTTCTTCGTCTGCGTTATTTTTGTTTTTGATGTTTCGCCTTGCCGGTTTTCATCTTGACTCTCTGTATTTGTCGTATTTTCATGTTTAGTACAACTGGAAATACCTTCAGTGGGACAAAAATGCTGACAACATGGAGCGAAGTTTTTTCATGGAGGTGTGTGAGCACACGAACTAATACGTGCTGCAGGAGATCGCAGATTGTGGCGAGGCATAATCGCCCATGCCAGCCGGCAAAGTACATGATGATGATGATTTACTATTCGTATTCGTATTCGGCCGAATAGTGAAAATCACTATTCGGTACAGCCCTACTCTATACCCATATCATTCATGTCCCACTTGTGCACATCTTTATATTGTAACAGAGGTCAGCCTTGACATTGCCTACCCTTCTGTTATTTACCATAGAGGATGAGTATTTAGGGACTCTACCATCCTCCACTCTCCTGGTGTGACCAAGCCAGCCTGGCCTTCATATGCTGAGCATTAAGAAAATTGTTTGTAATACCTGTTCTTTCCAATACCTCAGTGCTTGTGATCTTGTCTTGCCACTTAATGCCTAGTATTTTTCTGACCGTCAAAGATTGAGGGATATGATCAGAGTCAAGAGCGGCTGGTTACCCAACACACACAGTGTTACCTGATGATGATTCTTCTTTGGCATCTCATGTGAAAGTTATTTAGTAGATGTAGTAGATCTGGCTTATTTACGTGCAAACTTCTGGCTCTTTGCCTCTTAAGCATAAGTCCCCTAACTTAGTCGCTCATCTTCTTCCTTAGGGTGCAGAGGTTTGCCAGAGAGATCGCCAGACGTCTCTATCAACAGTTTTCTTCCTGGCTTTTTTCCATACCAGTCCTCTGTCAGTTAGGGACTGTTGGATGTCTTTCCAGCGTACCCTGGGTCCCCCCCTGGAGGTCTGGTTCCCTGGTTCTTAGCCACCCATGGTGGCTGATTTTGTCCTCTAACTTTGAGGCAACTATCCATTCTATCTACATTGGCCTGGACCCCAGTAGGAAACCAGTTTCTAGGATGACAGTGGAAAGGATCAGACAGGTTTTGACCAGTTATAACCGGATTCTGGTGCACTACCAGAGGTGGTGGTTCAGTTTAGACTTCCAATACACTTTTAATCACCATTATCATCAACTTTTGCTGCCAAAGTGTCATAGGAAGGAACAGTTGGTCTGTTCTCATGAGCCATATACAACCAAATGTTGATACTCAATAGTGGCCAAGGAAGCAAGGTGAGTTATAACAAGATTAACTATTGGTGCTTTATTAATATCCTACCCCAGATGACGTCACAGGACAGTCCAACATTTCAGAGGGTGGTAAGACTGGGTTTCCCGGCTTTCTGATGCTTTTAATGACTCCAAAACATCTAGAAATAGCCCTAACCCCAACTACATCCTATGACAGTGCAGCCTAGGTCCCACGACTGCATGCAGCCTAGGTCCCACGACTGCATGCAGCCTATCTACCACCCCCTTAAATATTTGACTAACCCATGACCTGTGGATTTCCCCTGTTTGGGGTAGAATATTAATTAAGTACCTCACTATTCAATCAATCAATCAGCATGATGTTTACAAAATGTCACTCTCTTTACAGCATGCCTGAAAGTCTCACTCTCTCAAACCAAATCTCCAGCCCTGTGTGCTTTCATAGACAAAGCATCTTCAAGGTCCTGCCTCCACCTTCACAGAGGTTGGCCACTGACTTGTTTTCTAGAAACTACGATTCATTATTGTACTCTATTAAAAAAAAAAAAGGAAAAGTAGTGTTTAGATGTGGCAGTTGGACTTCTGAACCAACAACAATACATCCCAGCCTGCCACAAGGATTACTTTGGTGCTTGATGTGTCCAAAATATCTCAGCTCAGATTAACTATTACATTCAAAGATATCCCCTTTCAATCATCAACACCACCACTGTTTTCCACTGTTGCTGCCAAACTTCACATCCAAGTGACAGAAGCTGACTTTTTTAAAGACTAACTTTTAATCTGAAGACGTCTTTCGTAACTTTCTAGTACATTAGATATACATCTGATACATACCAATGGTTTTTATATACTGATTGAACACTTGCAGCATGATCATATTATCATCTGTCTGAGGACACAAAAACAGAAATCATAAACACAGAAATATATTATCTTCAGGAGGCAAATACAAAACAATTATTACAATACAAAAACAGAACAATACCATTTTCTGATTGAAAACACAAACATAATTTGGTACTTATCACGAACTTGTTTGCACAACTGGAGTTCCTTCCCCTCCCATTTATACTGCGGCCAATCCCCTTGGCCTGTCTTATGTGGTGGGGTGGTGTTATGTGTTCCTTATTTTAAATGGTTTTACCATTCTCCTTCTTCTCGTATTGTCATCACTCACTTGCATGATTATTTCAACGTTGAGCTACTTGCCCGACGGTTCGTGAGTATCAAAACTGCGATGTTTTTGTATTTCTAAGTTTCCTGTCAGTGGCTTCTTTTTCTGGGGGTAAGCCACCATAAAAGAATGTAGAAATACAAAAACATCCAATTTTTTATATGAACGAACAATCGTGCCTTTGGTGCTCCCAGCAGTATTTCATACTTGTACACAGGCACCTGCAGCGCCTCAAAGAGACTCAAGGCAACACATCCTCCTATAAACATTATATACAGCGAGCAAACACTGAATGAAGCCATCTCATGACACCCTCAAAACACAGGAGGGCTGTGCAAAGCATGAATGGAAGGGGAAGGAACTCTCATCGTGCAGGCAAGATTGTGATAAGTTCCACATAAATTACAGAGAAAAAAACAGACCAATAAAACTATCTCAGCTGATGCAAATTGGTAAAAATGAACAGGTCTTAGACTTCTTTTGTTTTAAGCCAGTGTTTCTCAACCCTTTTACAATCATGGCCTATCAAAATAGGGAACAGTGTTTCCGAGCCCACATACCAGCTAACAAAACACAGAAATGAAAACAAATGTTGATGGCAGTTCATCTGTGAAATCTGATGTTACAAAATTACAATTTTCTGTCAATGTGACATTTGCTGCTGCTTAGAGATTACAAAATCTGATACACATGGCTGGAGCGTTGTTTCTGATAGATAAAGCAATGTATTCATATTAATTCGATTTCTCCGTTCTGGTTATATGACATGGCTGAGAAAGTCTTGTCACAAAAATAGGAAACCGAAACAAAATGACCAACAATACAATACTCAATAACTCAGACATGAATATTCTTTTTACGAGTGAGATCCAAAACTCACACAATAATCGTTCCGTTTAAAAAGACCTGAAGACTACCTCTTATTTTTCAAGGTCTATAAGACTACAGTCATCCTAAAGATAGGATCAACATTTTCCATCAAAGCTGAAGTACATCCGCCAGACAGGCAAGGAATAATATACTGCACACAAATAAGCCAGCAAAATGGATCTGTACACAAAACCCAAGTGCTGGCACAAAAGCCCAAATGGACAAACAATAGGACTTTCTGTCACAGCCCAGTGGAGTACTCAGACAAACAAACAAACATAAGCTTTTCAAAGATCTACCAAGGACCCTACATGTTTAATAGTCAGTTTTAAAAAACAGAAAGGGGGGAGAAATAATATATTAAAATTAAAGAAAGGGTGTATTTTTTTTAATGACATCACAGACCACTTAAATTTGTTATGCAGACAGCCAAATGGAAATTAATCTCTCCCCCCCCCCCCCCCCCCAAGCCAAACACACTAGAGTGATACCTCAGCCATTAATAAATAAGTGCAGACTGTTAGAAGTTGCATTAGAGTAATGACCAGAATTTTGCCCGCTGGTCCACCATTTAAATCCACACTGGACTGAAGAGTTTGGTCTTTAAAATGACCTCGCTCCAGGTCAGCCCAGTCTCAAATGGGCCCCAGATAGTGTCCTGGAAAGTAAAAATGGCCTGTGTGCTGCTGACATCGCCCATCAAGTGCCAACTTATCTTTATAAATATAGATCCGAAGCACCTTTGGCGTGAAAAGGGTCTGTAACTTTTCACCTGATGAATCTGTTTCAGAGTGCTGCAGACATCACTGTTTTTCTATAAACTGACCCAGTACAACCAAAATAATCTTTTCAGAATGAATGGATAAGAAAGGATTTAAAAAGTCAGTGAATTGTATCATTCTTACTTTTAAATGCCTCATAAGATAATCCAGGACCTCTTGTGTGACATTTAAAACATGGCGATTCTCTCTGTAATAGAAAATAAACATAATTTTAAAAAAAAAGGGCAAACAATCTTCAGAACAAACAAACAATCTTCAGAACAAACAAACAAACTTCATTTTCTAAGGGTCAAAAGAACTGAAAGATGGGAGTATTTACTCTAAAAGGTGGGTGGGTGGGAGGGAGGGAGGAAGAGAGAGATAGAGATAGATAGAGAGAGATAGAGAGAGAGAGAGAGAGAGAGAGAGAGAGAGAGAGAGAGAGAGAGATCGCATGAAAGAAATGTTATCAGAAATTATCTGCAGCAAATATGACAAACAAATTTAAAGCTTTACATCAGATGGCTCAGTCTCTCTTTGCAGAGCTGCTAGCTCTTTGCCAACAGTTTCAAACACAGAAACAACTCTGAGCTTCAGCCATCTTGATTTCATCCCATTTTATTTCAACATTTTCCCTCAGGCATTTGTTTAAAATTTAACTTCGAAATTTCTCTAACTGTCATTTGCATATATTAAAACTGAAATAATATTAGAACTGAAAATATGTAACTTAAGTTTTAAAACTATACAATTTAGGTTTTGTTGGCAATAAAAGATCTGACAGACTGGCAGGTTCTGTATGAGCTGCAGACGGCCGTCCAATGGATCACGGTGGCATTGCTAATGCCCTTAGACAGATCAGATGATCCAATGATTTTGGGAGAAATGTGTTCACATACCTGCTAAGAATACAAGAATTGGGAGCAAAGATCAGAACAGCCAAGCATGAGAGGCACATCAGAAGTTTTGCTAACCAACACCGGACTGGCATTATTAACAGTGTGTCGCTGATGAATATGTTGAAGGGGGAAATCTGAGCACCGATGGATGTGTCTGGAGTGCTGTGAAGATAATATAACTCATAACTCAACTCAGATGTGGATCTAAAGCTGAGGATTTATGTGTGTGTGAGGTAAATGATATCACTGACCCCTTATAATTATTTCACTGACCTAAAAAATGAGACGCATCCTTTGCATATTCTCTTTAGGTGTTGCCGGTGTGTTGGAAAATGAGCAGGTAGATAGACTGGCCGGTTCTGCGCCACTTGGTGGTGAATTTATGTATGACAAGTTAGATGTTGTGAGGGCCCTCTGGGAGCGAGAACAGCGTGGAAGCGCAAACAGATTATTGCGGTCTGAGGAGTTACAAGGGGATCTGGCCGACGCTCAACACCCAAGAGAAGGGCGAGACCGATATACAATCAGACAATTACTGGTGCCATCGGAATTGGCACTTGGTTTGCTGCTGAAGATGGGGACGGAGCGCTTATGGGGGTGTCCTGAGTTCTGAGATGTCGCTTCTTAATTCAAAATATAGTCAACATGCCAAAATACCATTAATTTTTTTTCCAAATTACAAAACTGCTGGAATAAGTGAACACAACCTGAATTCTGTGACTTCTTTACTGGCCATCACTTGGCTTTTTGACTCCAGTTTCTTCAAGGCTCTGATGAAATTTTGATGCCTGTCTTCTTGGAATGTTTCTGAGTGTCGTTCACAAAATTTCTGGGCTGGAAAACACAAAGTAGGCTATTTTACAAAAACAGTCAACTTAATTACTTATGATACTGAAAAATAAAAATATCCCAGTTTCCTTTCCGGGGCCCTGTTCCAGAAAAAGAAAAAAAGACTACTTCCTCCCTCACAAGCATGTCATAAAAGGCAACTAATTCAGGAAGTTTGTTTTTGAAGTCCGAGCATCTGCCTAAATGGGGCAAAATAAAGTCTTGCATACAAATAAGCCAGACCTGTAAATCTGATGTGCACACAAAATTCAGGTTCTGGAACAAGATTAAAATCTAGAAGTCGGCCACAGACCAGAACTTTCTGCCAGAATTTACAGCTGGTGAAAATGAACAAGTAGAAGAGGTAGTATTAAACAGCATTAAAAGTCTATGGTTAAGCACCAGCAAGGAGATCAAAATTAGAATTTTGAGAGCATGCATCTTCCCTATAGCAACATACGGATGTGAGTTGTGGACATCTCCCAGTCCTTAAAAAAGAGAATAAGGGCTTTTGAGCTGAAATGCTATATAAAGATTTCCAGAATATCTTGGACAAAGAAGAGAAGAGATACTGACATCTTGAAAAATCTCAACATTAAGGAATATTGGCTAATAAACAGCCTCCTGTGGCCCCACAATAATCTGTGTATGTCAAGTGACTTGCCAGAAATACAAATTTTACTCCTGTGAGTGGCTGCCGTAAGGGCCCCAGCACACTGCTCTGTAGAGGGGCCCATAATGCTGTTAAGACGGCTCTGGCTAGCTCTTTAAGTTTATAAATCGAACTAGTGCCCTGTGGGTGATGTCAATAGCACGTGAACCACTCCACTTTTACACCCCACTATTCCCTGTATAGGTACCAGGGCCTCATTGCAGGAAAAACAAGAATAGACCCACTGCCGCCCCAACAAGCATGTTGTAGGAGTTTACTAACTGGTGGGCTTCTCTCAAAGTCGTATATCTGCCTGAGAGGCAAGGAGCCAACAGTCTGCACACAAATATACAAATACGTGTGTAAAACGGATGTGCATGCAACACCTGGGTTCTGGAACAAGACTACAGTCTAGAGGTGGACAAAAAACGAAAACTTTCCAGTGAAGTTTACAGCCCGTGAGTGTGAAGAAGAAATCCCACAGTTTATAGTAAAGTAAAGGATTGTTTCTGTACCAGTGGTCCATTCCACATATGTTGGCAGACATATTTATATTTTATTTGAATCCAGGACTTTCTTCTGGCCGGCAGCACCTAGCAACTGCAGCTCCTATCCAAGAGTTTATGGTGAAACCTTATTTAACAATTTTGTGTAAGTATAGCTAACTTATCATGACTATTTCTGTCAACAACAAACTGAAATTCTGGTAGCAACTGTCTTATGCATTTATTGCATGTGCAAATTTCTGAACTGTGCCGGGATTAATCATTGTTTTCAAATAGGACAGTGAGGGATGTCTCATCTGACTTTCACTGGCACAGGAACGGAACAAGTATAGGGTGACCTGACAGCAGTGAAGTTCAAATCTTGACTACAACTATAGGTATCGTGAAACAATATCCCATGCACCATTTTTTTTGGAATTTTTCAACGTGAGCTGGTCTTTCCAGTCTCACTTGCATCAACATGGGCTGTAATTCCTTGCCTCCTTATAGCCCAAATTTAACCCCTGTGCCCTTAGTAACAAAAAAAAAATATATACATTTGCCAGGACCTAAATAATATGTATCGGCCGACTCATGCCGCAACCCCTTAAGCTCTATCAATGAGGCTTACATGAAAACTTGACATCAGCTTAGCTTTAGAAAATTTTATTTGGTAGAAAGAATCCCCCCCCCCCCTTCCATTATGTTTAGTTAATATTTTCACATCCTGAAGTCACAAACATTTGCGCAGGTGTGAACACAGCATTAACTATATGTCTCATAAACAGGTCACTATAAGTTGGAAAAGTGACATTTATGGGAATTTGTCCCAACTGGAAGTGCCGGTATTGCTGCTTTCGGGGCAACAGGGTTAATACAACTATCTGGATAGCTTAAAAAGGTCGCTAACAAATAGTAAAACAAGTGTTAAAAGTTACAAATTACCAGGCACTTTGTGTCCATTGCAAAGCATCTCTAGGAAAACATGGGCAAACATAGGGAACAACAAGGGCTGCAGCTGGGCACCATATGGAGATACTGCGTTGATGATAAATGCTTTCATTCTGCAAAAAAGATTATTGATAAGTACATTTTAACAGTAAACGTATTTTCTTTTCAAATTTATAACACTGGATACAATATTTTCTGTCATATGTAAAAGTAGGGCACTATTTAGGGAGAAACAAGAAATAGACCTACTTCCCCTCTATTGAGAATGTCATAAAAGTTGACTATCTAGAAGTTTTTCCTTCAATGTCTTTCTAAGAGTCGAGGAACAAACAGTCTGCATATAAATAAGCCAGATCTGTAAAACAGATGTGCATGCATAACTCAAAAGCAAGACTATAAGTCCATAAGTGGACGAACAACGAGAACTTCTTGCTGGAGTTTACAGCCAGCGAATGTGAAGAAGAAGATACTGGACACAACAGATATGATGTAAAAAGAAATTCAAATAGAGGGACAGAACTATTCCCATGTGGACAGGCATCACACTATACTAAACATCCCCATGTGTGTTCTGGGGCCTCATTATGACAACAAGAAAACTTATTGCCTACCCAAAAGCAAGTCGTTAGAGTCACTAATTCGGAGTTCCCTTTGAAGTTGGAGTGCATTTGCATGAGAGGCAAGGAACAATCAATCTGCACAAAAATAAGTCAGATTTGCAAAATGGATGTGCACGCAACACTCAGGTTCTGGAACAGGACTAGAGTGCAGCAGTGGACGAGCAACCAGAACTTTCCGCCGGAGTTTACAGCCAGCGAACATGAAGAAGAAGAACAGTAAACATGTGCTGCAGAAATGCTTTCTACATGCAGATCTCAGATCGGGAGTGTTAACATTCAAATATGACCATGACCACCAGGTCAACCCAGCCTTAAGTGGGTACCAGGTAAAAGCCCTGGTAAGTTAATCAACCGGTGTGTTGCTGACAGCACCCACCAAAGCCGACTGGTCTGTAAAATACAGGTCCAGCCCGGTCTAATATGCACGAAGGTATGATCAAGAGTCCTTTACGTTACTGAATGTTGAATTAAGAATCAACATCACAGCACTCAGGACACCCTCATAAGCGCTCCGTCCCCATCTTCAGCAGCAAGCAAAGAGTTCAAATTTGGATGGTATCAGTAACTGAGTGTCAAGTGTCGGCCAGATCCCCTTGTAACTCCTCACAGTGCCATGCTCATCAAACCATAATGATCTATCTGTTCCTTGGCAATGTTCACTCGCTCCCCTTATGTTACTTTTACTAACTAACCTATCATACATATGCCAGTAGAGAGCTACTAAAGACTTGGAACAAAAGTGAAATGCTTTCAAAAAAATTCCTGTGAAATATGACGAATAAAAAAAATGGGATGAATTTAAGAGTATGAAAAAAAATAACAGAAATGTTGCTGCAACCACTAGGGAAAAACAGTTATAAGACAGAGAAGATGGTTAGAATAGATAAAAAGTTGCTGATGTGTTGACTCTGGTTATTACCCACCTTGTAAACTGCTGGTCACAAGCCGTAGCATCTCCGGAAATACTGCTGAGTGCCAGAGTATTTTCAACGCTGGTTCGAGATTGTGCTCTCCTTCGAACTGACAAGTCACCAACTGGCTCTTCTCTTCGTGAATCTTTTCTGGACGGCATCTCACTTTCCTAAGAATATATATCATAGAAGATTCTTAGTTCAGTATTCAATCATCATCATGTGCCCTGCCAGCTGGCGTAGGCGCTCATGCATCTCCACAGATCACAATCCCTGGTTGCCCGGAACAGCTCTCTTGATGATATTCAACATTAATTAATAAATTTGCATATAATTCTTGCTTCTCCATTAGACTTCCTGAGTTGAATTTACAAGACAGAAACCAAAGAGGTGAGCAGGGTACAGTCTAAGGCAAACAAGAACATCAAAAAACGACAAAATCAAGTGTCTATGATGGGTCAGCGCCTGGCTTTAAGTACTGTAAATGAGTAAATGTGCTAAGTAATTCCAGAATCATCATCATGTGCCTAACCAGCTGGTGTAAGCACTCAAGCATCTCCACAGATTTCATGATCCCTGCTTGCCTGGAACAGCTCCCTTAATGATATCCCTCCATGCCCTCGTTTCAGCCCACCGGACGTCATCATTCTTGGTCTGCCTCTACCCCTCTGTCCGCTGATCTTTCCAGTTGTCAAGATGTTTTCCAATGCCTCTCTTCTCATGGCCTGGCCAACCAAAGAACAGTGTTAATTGCAGAATGACAATTTCAATTCCAAATGCTGAAGATTTGGCAGCAGACGTTTATTTTGACAGTGCTTAGAAGTGGCTGACCATTTAGAAGGAATAACAAGCTACTGAACATAAAATTTCCAGGTAAAATCATGAACAGTAAAAAAAAATGCTGGGGCTGGTTCTGTAACATCCTGTAAAGGATATGCAATTAACTAAGTATGGTAAGAAGACAAGAGCAAGAACCTGCATCTTTCTACACCGTGAAGCGGTTAAAAAAAAGTAACTGACTGACAGAGAGAAGATTCCCAACCCACATAAACTAGTCTCAGAATATATATATCTCGCTGCTTATAACGGAATAAGTAAGGTCCTTTTTCCACACCTTTCTTTAGGCATATTGATTGGGAATACAGGGCTAGACCTATATTTTTTATAGACCAATTGGCATTTGGTGGGTGATGTGGTCAGCCTTTACTCCCAGGACTGCACCTGGTACCCACTCAAGGCTGGGTAGATCCGCAGGTGGGCGTCTAGCCGCCAACGCCATGGAAACTACCTTTATAATGGAGAGGGCATAGAAATTAGGATCCCCTGTGTGTGTTCCAGGCGCCACATGGGAAAAACAAGATAAGACACACTGCCTTCCTATCAAGCATGTTGTAAGAGTAGACTAATTGGGCTGGGGGGGGGGGTCGGGTCCTTTATGATGAATTATCAATAATCATAATCATATTCACGTGCACTGGAACGCAGATTATAATTCCTCCTCACGACGCTTAACAGAAGTGGTTTATAATGAATAATGATAAACAGTAATAATAGTGATAACAACAAATAAAAACATTTTAATTAAAAGAAAAAATTACGTTTTTGTTTTCAAGATCTCTTAAGTCTTATTTATCTTATCATCTTAATGCGAACTCTTTGGATTGTTGAGAAAAATATATTCCAATATTCCTACTTCATATTGGGAAAAAACAACCGGTTTTAGTTTTAGAAAATGTTACTAAACAATTTATTATGCATTAAATTACCTGCATTTTTGTGTAATGGTGCCCCACAACTTACAAATGGTCGTACTGCTAGTAATATATATTGCTACTCACAGTCACAGACTCACTCACCACCAACTCAGATGGGGTGAAGTCAACTCAGGGAAACCCAGTTGTAGTTGTTTTTGTTTTATTTATTTAAAAAAAAAAAAATAATAAACATAGTGAGTTCTGATCACAACTTACTGTAAACTGTCTTCTCTTGAAATATCGACTAATGGTTGAGCGAATGTGGTCATTTTTGGAGCGTTTCATGGCTTGAGGCACAAGCAATCACTAACAACATAATACTACTTCCACGCTGGTGTTGACAGGGAACTCCAGGCCCATCCTTGTCCAAGGGAAGTCAGCGCCATAGTAGCCGGCCTGTGTATGGTAAAAACATGGAGTCAAAAAGCGTGAAATAAAACTTTTAATTCGATTTTGTTTAGAAATTATACATTTATAACAATATTAAGAATGTCAGATGACAGAGAAGTAAAAACTGTATACACAAGGGAGATGAATGGTCGTAGACCACGAGGCAGACCAAGAAGAACATGGAGAGATAATGTCCAGACAGACCTGCAAACACTTGGGGTCACCAACTGGAAAGAGAAGGCCAACCAGAGAGTTGAATGGAGGCGGGGAATATCTGCAGCAATGAACCTCAAGGGCTCGGAATGCTGAAGAAGAAGAATATTAGGAAATCAAAGAGGGGAAAGGAAGAGTATACACAGACAGAAGTACCATATCAGTCAGTAGTAGTGTTGGCAGCAGTATGAGCTGAGGCAGCAGCATATATGAGCTGAAGCAGCAGCAGCAGAGCCGTCTCAACAGTGTTATGAGCCTCTGGGCAAACCAGTGTGCTGTGTTCCTTACGGCAACCACTCACATAAATAAAATATCAATGGTTAATAATATTATGCAAATTTCATAGATTAGCATGAACCCTATGCTTGTGGAAAACCATGGCAAGTGTCCAGCGGGTAATATTGAGACGGCAATGGTGGTGTTGGTAGAGGTGGTGGTGGTGATGGTGGTGGTGGTACATCATCATCATCCTCCCGTAACACTGCGTGTTGTTGGGTCCCAAGTTTCTGTTGACTGTCTGATCAGCTCTCTCCACCTTTAGCGGTCAGTTGCCATGGACTTCATGATTGCATGCTTGAGGCTTATCCAGTCAGTCAGGTTCTGTAACCAGATCTTTTTTGAGTCTGCCTCTTCTCCTCTTTCCCTCCCTACTGAGCCCTGCAGTATTGTTTTAGAGAGGCCGTTAGATCTTATTATGTATTTTTCGCCTTTTCACTGTAGTTAAAAGAGGTTTATAGCTGCCAGTGTGCTGTACAATTTTATGGCGAACTTCCTCGTTTGTAATGTGGTCTCTGTATGATATGCCAAGAATTTGTCTGTAACATAGCCTTTCTAATGCTTGTATCTTCCTTTCAAGTTGAGCTGTTAGGGTCCGCGTTTCACAGCCATTTGTAAATGTACTAATAGCTATGTGTTCTGGTGGTTACGTTATTTTATGTTATCACAATCGATGTCTTTGCACATTAGACACCCCCATGCCTGCTCAGTCCTCAGATGCAGCAGCCACTCCAAGGTACCTCTTTTGATTGTTCCCATGAGGAGTTGGTTATAGTATCTTCTGTCTTTACCTCGAAGATGGGAGACGCATGCTTCACCAAGCATAACAACTCCATGGTCATGCTTGACGTAGTTGTCTGGTAAGCACCGCTATCCTCTTTTATTGTTTAACCCATCCTTCTTGCTGTGTGTGCCCACTTGGAGATCACTTGGTCCGCGCTTCCCGGACCCATCTGTGTAAATAACGACGTCTTCTGTGCGTGAATGCTGATCAGCCAGTGCCCTAGTAGTACTAGTAGTAGTAGCAGCAGCAGCAATAGTATTAGTAGTCGCGGTGGTGGTAGTAGTATTGGTAGTGGTGGTGGTGGTAGTAGTGGTAGTAGTAGTTGTAGCAGCAGCAGCAGTAATAGTAGTAGTAGTGGCGGTAGTAGTAGTAGTAGTAGTAGTAGTAGTAGTAGTAGTAGTAGTAGTAGTAGTCATAGTAGTAGTAGTAGTAGTAGTAGTAGTGGTAGTAGTAGCAGTAGTAGTGGTGGTGGTGGTGGTAGTAGTAGTAGTGAGGTAGTAGTAGACTAGTAGTAGTAGTAGTAGTAGTAGTAGTAGTAGTAGTAGTAGTAGTAGTAGTAGTAGTAGTAGTAGTAGTAGTAGTAGTAGTAGTGATGGTAGTAGTAGTAAAAATAACGGTCCTTTGTACGCCAATGGCGCTTTGGGCAAATGAGGTAAGACTCATATTTTTTAGACCCTATTAAAACAGTCGGTTTGCAGACGCATGATGAGTTGATCAGTACCCGATGTGTTAAAAATCATATCAAACAACGAGAGCCAATAAACCCAGTGTGAGATGCTTGGTACTAAAAGAGTTCTTCTGCTTCTTCTTCTTCTTCTTCTCTTCTTCTTCTTCTTTTATCTTCTTCTTCTTCTTCTTCTTCTTCTTCTGAGTGCTCCCAGACTGTAAAGCCCGGGGGAACAGTTCTGGATGTACGTCCACTTCTGAATTTGTTCCAGGACTTGTTTTGCGTGCACATCCAGTTTAACAGATCTAGCTCATCTCTGTGCAGGCTGTGATTGTATCGCCTCTTAGGGAGATGCACTTTTATTTCGAAGGAAACACCTCTATTTAGTTGACTTGTAGTACATGCTCTTGAGTGGAGCAATAGGTCCCCCCCCCCCCCCCCCCCCCCCCCCTTCCGAACCCGAACTCACACGGAAAACGAAAAGAGTTAGCTCCCTTTTTTTAAAGTAATTATTGGCGTCTTTGGCTTAGTTGTTGCGAACGCGCTTCGTAATGCCGTGGTGCCGGGTTCGATCCCAGCTGTGGACGGTTTGTCTTGACAGATATTTCTCGCTTCATTTGTAGAATGTTGAATTAAGAATCGACATCATAGCACCCGAGACACTCCCATAAGCGTTCCGTCCTCATCTTTAGCAGCAAACGAAGAGTTCCAATTCCGATGGCATCACTAACTGTCTGATTGCATATCCTTCTTGCCCTTCCCTTAAGTGTTGAGTGTCGGCCAGATCCCCTGGTAACTCCTCGCAGCGCCATTCTCCTCAGACCATAATGATCTTTTTGCGCTTCCGCACTGTTCACTCGCTCCCAGAGGGCCCTCACAACGTCTAGCTTGTCATACCACCACGTGGTGCAGAACCGGCCAGTCTATCTTCCAGCTTATTTCCCAACATACCGGTATGACCTGGAGAGAATATACAAAGGTTACTAACTACCCGGGACCTCTGAAGAGATGCTTGCCACTCTGCACGGAGCATACCTGTCTCCACCTTTCTCAACATTCTCTACGAGTCAGTGACAATCACGACATGTGTGTACAGCCGATTCTCAAGCCAGCGGAAGGCAGCAGTGACTGCCTCCACCTCCATTCTCCTAGACATTATCATATGCCAGGCTTTGTTGCACTAAGCGACGTCCATTCACTTTTGCTATGAAACCCCATGCACTTCGTCTGTCTTTAAACACAGAGCCATCTGTTTAGATAATCACATCACTTAGGCGGGAATTGTCATGAATCATTTGTTGAACTTCTAATTCTGCAGCACCAGCTGGCCAATCTCTGCACTCACGATCCAAAGTGATAAGAACCTTGCACTTAGATCCACTCCTCACCTCACATAAATTTATCAAGCCTGCACAAATGTACGTTTCATTTGTAGTCTTTTCCAGAACCTCTGGATTTGACTGTGTTTGTTTCTATGGTGATTCAGGCTTTTGAATGTAAATGCTACAGACGTATTTTACGAATTAGTTATTTAAAACACAAAACTAAAAAATATGTCAGAGATAAAATATACCAATTTGCTTGACATCAGGAGCTTCTCTTGGCAGTGGTGAAACGTTGCAAACTAGCTTGGTTTGGGCACGTGGTGTAGTACAGATCCCTATTCGATTGCAAAGACTGTGTGTGCTTCAACGAACACTGGGGGGGGGGGCGACGTCCCATACGTGGTGAGGGGTGGGGAACACTGGGGAGGGTGGGGGGGGGGGGGGGAGAGTAGGAGTAGTAGAAGAAGAGGAGGGCAAAGAAGAATCTGGAATGACATCATCAAGAAATGGACAGGACTAAGTTATCATACACTTATTCATCAAGCGGAAAACAAAGAACGATGGCGGGTTTTATGTGCTAGTGATTCCATCAACGGGTCAAGGGTTATGTTATGTTATGTTATGTTTCCGCGAAATATAACCTATTCTTCTGTATACCTACATTACAGAAACCCAGTTCGATTTTCTAGTTGCAGTGACAGCTGGAGAACAATTAAAGACATGGAAACGAAAGTTAAATGCATTCGAGAACATGTGGAAAACGATGAACATAAAATGAAATGAATTCAAAAGTGATGAAGAAATAAAAGAAATGTCTGGGCAACCACTAGTATCAACAGTTATCAGACAAAGAAAATGGTGCTGTACTGAACACATTGTAATAAGAAACGAGCTACACACACACATACACACACACACACACACACACACAAACACACACAGAAACACTGACATGGGAAATAAAGGGATTGAGGAGGCAATGACGCCAAAAGACGTTGATGAGAGGGACCAAAAATGCTGGACTGGATTCCATCTGTGATATTGAATTGATCGTACAGGACATAGCTGGATGGAGGAATAGATTGCGAACTCTATGTGGTATAAATGTCACAGCAGGACAATGGTTGGTTAGGTTGGCGGTTTTCCACTGGAATCTCATCTCATCTGTGTTAATTGTACATAGTTTAGCCTTTGATAATGTCCAAGTTTGGCACTGTGTTGTTGTTTTTGAGCATACGCATGCTTGGATGTCGTAATAATGGCGCCAGTTTGTATAAATAGGTGCACTGACCCTTTTGTATCTTATTTGAAATTCCAGATCTCTTCCGCAGGGCTCCAAGAATATACTTCATAGACATTAAATTATTTGATTTGCTTTAGACAAGTACCACTTAACTTTACATAAAACAGGCTAGGAATTATAACCTTCCATTACTGTCCTTTCAAAACCGTTGCGTGAACACAGCTTCTGCATTATAAGAAAACATACCGTATTGATTTGGCTCTTTGCTCTAATACTCACTCTCTGAATATAATGTTGAAGAATCAATAACATGTTTAAGTTTCTTGTATCCTTGGAGTCGGCATGCCACACTGGTTAGTGCTTTTGCTTTTTAACGTAGTGTTCCAGGGTGTAATTCCCAGTTCAGGCAGTACTGTTCTGCACTAAAGAAAAGGATCGTTTTCTACGCCAATCGTGCATCGGGTGTATGTTGTTTGACCCATCGGCCGCCTTTCTACTCCTAGACATTACACGGTACTCACTTTATGCTGGGTCTCTATTTGCACCAACTTTATGCAGGGTCGCCATATGTGCCCACTTTATGCTGGGTCGCAATTTGCACCCACTTTATGCTGGGTCACCATTTGTACCCACGTTATGCTTGGTCGCCATGTGTACCCCTTTTATGCTGGGTCACCATATGTACACATTTTTTGATTGGTCGCCATATGTACAAATTTTACGCTGGGTCACCATAAGTACCCACTTTATGCTAGGTCACCATATGTACACATTTTATGCTAGGTCGCCATGTGTACACATTTTATGCTTGGTCGCCATGTGTACACATTTTATGCTGGGTCGCCATGTGTACACATTTTATGTTTGGTCGCCATGAGTACCCACTCTATGCTAGGTCATCATATGTACCCATTTTATGTTGGGTTCCCCATATGTACCCACTTTACGATGGATCACCATATGTACCCACTTTATGCTGGGTCACCATATGTGCCCACTTTATGCTGGGTCACCAAATGTATCCACTTTTGCTGAGTCACCATATGTATCCACTTTTTGCTGGGTCACCATATGTACCCACTTTTTGCTGGGTCACCAAATGTACCCACTTTTTGCTGGGTCACCATATGTACCACTTTATGCTGGGTCACCATCTGTACCACTTTATGCTGGGTCACCATATGTACCCACTTTATGCTGGGTCACCATATGTACCACTTTATGCTGGGTCACCATCTGTACCACTTTATGCTTGTTCACCATATGTACCCACTTTATGCTGGGTCACCATATGTACCCACTTTATGCTGGGTCACCATATGTACCACTTTATGCTGGGTCACCATATGTACCCACTTTATGCTGGGTCACCATATGTACCCACTTTATGCTGGGTCACCATATGTACCACTTTATGCTGGGTCACCATATGTACCCACTTTATGCTGGGTCACCATATGTACCCACTTTATGCTGGGTCACCATCTGTACCAATTTATGCTGGGTCACCATCGTTACCACTTATGCTGGGTCACCATATGTACCCACTTTATGCTGGGTCACCATATGTACCCACTTTATGCTGGGTCACCATATGTACCACTTTATGCTGGGTCACCATCTGTACCACTTTATGCTGGGTCACCATATGTACCTCTTTATGCTTGGTCACCATATGTACTCACTTTATGCTGGGTCACCATATGTACCCACTTTATGCTGGGTCACCATATGTACCACTTTATGCTGGGTCACCACATGAGCCAGGGACAGTTTAAAACAACAATCCTCTTATACGTGTATTTGGACCCATGACTGTTCCATGTCCGCTCGAAGGTCTCGGGCTTCCAGATCGACCTAACGTAAACTTGGTAAATTGAATTGTTCCGGAAAGCAAAGGCGGCAGGTGCAGTTTTGATCACGCCACTCATTGGTCTATTTAAAAAACATGGGTCTAGCCCTATATACCTAATACGCCTAAACGCGTGGGAAAGGGTCTTTTTCTTTTACTACCTATAGATTCAAGACTGGCCTAGTAAACAGGTAATCGCAGGTTCAAATTCTAAGCAGACTGGACATCCCATGGTTGCGCCGTTCCTATGATAAGAGATGAGGAGATGGAGGTGCAACCGGTACCTTGTTCTGAGATCCATAGAGCCCAAATGAAAGGAAGACATCTTTACGAAAGATAATTTTAAAAAAGAAAAAGAATAAAAAAAAAAAAAAAAACCACAGAACTGGTGTGTTGAGCCGCTATACGCTGCGGGATTTACTAAGGAGGGCATCCGAGCACTTATGGACTGAATGGTTCGATGGGCAATTAGGATGACACACTAGACAACATACAAAGTCAAGCGAGGGTCTCTATAGCGAGGCGCACAAGCCATTTTGAGATGACAGGTTCGATCCCAGGCACGGTAACTATAGTTTTTGATTTTCACGTTGTCTGGTGTTTCCTTATGTATATATATAAGGGGCGGCTGAGGCCCATTTTTGTGTGTGAGGGGCATTAGGGTGCCTTAGCCCTAGGTTGTAGCGCACCTGTGTGAACAGGAAGAGTTGTGTTCTGATCAGGAGCAAATGAAATCAAACCCAACTCCCGCCATGAGTTCACTCCAGGTCTTTCATTCCCCCAGTGCACATCACGTGACTCTCCCGGACGACGGAATGTTTTGTAATGGCGGTGACGAGAGCTGGAATTCAATACTTCTCGTTCTTAGCCCATGCCAGTCAGTTGTTTGTTCTTTATATAAGCTGTGATCTCCTTTCGCTGTTCACTACTGGATTTTCCTGACTTTAAGTGTGTTTTATGATATGCTTCATCATGAGTTTTTTTGATCACGGGTAAGAAGGTTGATTCTCGTATTTAAATGTTATTTTATTTTGATATTTATTTTTATTAGGTGAATTTCTGCTCACTTTACTTTAGTAACTTCTAATTACTCTTTTTCGCTACCCGGTCACCATTCGTAAAAAAAAAATTATAAAAACAGATTGCAAACATATTTACAAAACACATTTTGCAGACATACAAAATGCAAGCAACATTGCTATATATTATATTCTAACGCAACAATTTAAATGTCGACTTGAACTACCTTAAGTAAAGGAACTAAATGAAGGCCAGCGTAACACAGAGCATTAGAAAGAGCACATATTATATCGCATCTCGCTCCAGCACTTCGATGAAGTTACTAGAGGAAGAAGTGGAAAATGAAGAATAAAAAGAAACATAATTTGTACCGCCTATAATAATTCTTTAGGACTTATCTATAAAAAGGTATTAAACACTTACTTTGTTGATCATTTCTACCCTGGAGTGTAGAGGTTTGCCAGAGAGATCGCCAGACTTCTCTTTCAGCAGTTGTCTTTTTGGCGCTGTTCCATTTGAGCTCCCTGTGAGTCAGGGCCTGTCTGATGTTGTCTTCCCAGCAAACCTTGTCGTCCTGATTCCCTGGTTCTTGGCCTCCCACACCTGTTATGGTGGTAAATTCTCTCCAGTTCTGTATACGTGTCTGAACCATCGTAACTTTGACTGAATCACTCAAGTTAGTAAGGCCTGAGTTTCAAGCTCTTGACTTATTGTCAATTTCTTCCCATCTTGGACCACCTTTCTCAGATAGAAAATTTCAGAGGCCTGAAACTGGCTTCTATGAGCTGTTGCAATTGCCCATGACACACCTGTAGGTCAAAATTGGCACTTAGATAGAGCGGTATACAACCATTTTGGTCCTCTTTTTAATTTATCATTTGCTGAGAGACCCTTGGTTTATGGTCTGGAAAAGTCTCCCAGCAGCTGCTTTTCGAGCAGCCAGCTCTGTAATACATCCATTCTGGTTTATCACGGCTGCAAAGTATTTGAACTTGTTGACCTGCTCCAGTGCATATTGTCACATCATGATCTGATGTTAGTTCTGCTCCCTTGAGACCAAAATGATTTTAGTAATTTCGGATAAAGCCCAGTGTAAAAAAAAATAATAATTTTTTTTTTGGTTCATTCAATTTTGTGCATGCTAAACTTAATAGAAGGCAAACAGAAGAAGATACAGGCTGACTTCTTTGGTTGAAGTGTTAATTCTGAGGCATAGTTAGTTTAATAGTTTTTCTCAGTTGCTTCGGACCTAAATTTGATATGATAAATTGTGTCTAAAGAACAATTTTTCCCTTTAGTCAAAAACATAAACAAGAAAATACTCAACATACCAGTCTAACTACACAATGGACTATTCAGTTCATAGGTCATCGAACCTCTTGCTTAGTATATCCCTTAGCATATGGCCATTTCTAGGTCTGTGTTTGTTTACTATTCTTCTTTGCCTTGCCATGTAGTGTTCTTGTTTGGCTTCATCCCTTTCCACTTGGTGTTTTACACTCAGGTCATGCTTAGCCATTCACAGTTGGCACTTGACTCCATTGCCCAGCTTCTCTGAAAGCATACAGTATATAAGTTTATTCATTTTTCTCCACTTCCCAGAAGAGACTAGTCAGCTAGTTAATATTCTCATTCACTTGCAGGCATAGGCACAAAAATTAGACTTGTTTTTTTGGACAACCAAGACCTATAAGAGTCTCTGGTCACTGTCTTTGAAAGCAGCCCATTTCAGTCTTCTTAGGCATTCTATGCAGAGAAGGCTTGCCTGGTGTATCTCTAGCCAGTCTAGTTTAGTTACTGCCATGCACTCAGAATAGATAAGAAAAGAATCCCCCATCAAGCCCTCATATGGACACTGGAAGGGACAAGAAAATAGGGAAGACCAGGAGATACCTTGCTTAGAACCATCATATGAAAAAGCCTCAACTATGGACCTAATAAACATCCAAGACCTAGAATGGGTGGCAACGAACCGCCAGACACAGAAAGACATGACCTCTGCCCTGTGCGTCACACTAGGCTCAAGAGGAAAGACTAACTAACTGATTAAATGGGGGATTAAAGACAAAAGAAAACAAATTGGGATACATTTGACACCAGTGCATTAGACAGTAACAACTCGGTCTTCCAGAAGTATCACAGCATGTCGAACATATGATTTATTTGAATTTCACACTAATTATTTAAGCTTATTATAATTTCTATTATTTTTCAGCTCCTCCTTGTCATACAACAGTTTATATGATGAAAATTTAGCTGGCTTCTTTGCTAACACTAGGCTTAGGAGGCACCTTTACAAAGCAGGACTGGTAAGTTAATAAAGGCTGTGTTTATTTTAAATACTAGTGCTGTTGCCATTATTATAAATTAAAGGACCGGATACAAGTACAAAGCATTTTTGTCCCCAGCCTATGCTACATGTGCCAGACATGGTTACTCAACAACAAAAAGGAAAAGAAAATTAAATTAGTAACAATGAAAATGAGATGTTTAAGAAAGGGTCGTTTACATTAAACACCCAGATACCACTACTTTGTTCCTGGCATCCCCCAACAGATGAACTTGCTCCAACTACAAGGCAGAGCTCAGCCCTACTGATAGCAGCAGTTTTTGAACAAGCTGCAAAACCCTGCAGCCCTTTTCTTACAGACTCACTGTCAGCCATACATGCTCTATAGTCCAAAATGACCGACAACACACTACAGAGTCTAACAAAGGAACTTACTGAGTTGTCAATAAAGGCAGAAACTCCCCTGCAATGGATTCCATCCTATTGTAGCATCAAAAGCAACGAAGGCTCTGACACTTTAGCCAAGGAAGGCAGCAGCAAACCACAAATCCACCATCCACTATCTTTTCCAGATGTCAAAACCCTCGTTAAGAGAAAATCAGAAACAGATTGGAAAACCAACACTGGTTGTAACCATGAAAAAGATTTCCTCTAAGACCTGAACAGAAAAGACCAAGTCACAGTCTTTTTTTTTTGTTCTCTCCACAATTCCTTGTATTTTTCCTTGATAAGTGTTTTGATTTCTGTTAATGTGTTGTTTCTATTTTGCCTTATTTTTTGCAAGTCTGTCTGCTAACTCAGTTCCTGGTATGTCACAGTGAGCTGGGATCCACTGGAGAACAATTTGATTGTTTTCTGAGTATCTGTTTAGCTGGCAGGTCAGTTCTCTCTTCCTGTTATCTCATAGATCCCTTTGAGTCACCTGGAGGACTGACACACTTTGCTGTTTTTAATTTTTCTTTCCACAAGAAAAATGTAACGCTGTTTGCTGCCAGATTACCCACAGCTGGCATCAAACCATATACCTCAAAAAGTCGTGAAAGGGTTAAAAACAAAATCGGCAAGGAACCAACATTAAACTGTATGAGTTGAGTTGAGTCAAGAATTAACATCACTGCAATCGGGGCATTCCGATGCAAGCTCCGTCCTCATCTTCAGCAGCTAGCGCAGAGTTCCAATACTGATGGTATCGGTTACAATCTGGTTAAAAGTCCGTTTTGCCTTTACTCTGAGTGTAGTGAGCCGGCCAGACCCTCTGAGTACAACCAGGTGCCTCAAAAACTGTATACAAAGATAGATAATAAAATTGTCTTTGGATATAGAGCCTTGTTCAGTTACCTGAAAAGATGGGAATGGCATGAGATGAGCTGCATGTGATAACAAAGGGTAGAACAAGTTGCAAGAGTTTTTCGAGGGCTTGTTTCATTTGAGGATGAAGAGCAGAATAAGAATTAAGTTTGTAGAGTCATGATCATTGATGTCTGTTCCAGACCAAACATCTGGCAAAGAGATCTTTTGAATGTTTAATGTTGAATTAAGAATCAACGTCACAGCATTTAGGACACTCCGTCCCCATCTTCAGCAGCAAACGGAAAGTTCCAATTCCGATGGCAGCAGTAACTGTCTGATTGTATATCCGTCTTGCCTTTCCTTTGAGTGTTGAGCATCAGCCAGATCCCTTGGTAACTCCTTGCAGCGCCATTCTTCTCAGACCGTAATGATCTATTTGTGCTTCCGCACTATTCACTCGCTCCTAGAGGGCCCTCACAACATTTAGCTTGTCATACATCAGTTCACCACTAAGTGATGCAGAACCAGCCAGTCTATGCAGAACCAGCCAGTCTATCTGCCTGCTCATTTTCCAACACACCGGCATTCCCTGAAGAGAATATCCAAAGGATGCTAACTAACCAGGACCTCTGAAGTGATGCTTGCCACTCTGCACGGAGCATGCTTGTAGATCTTTTACAGTTCTTAAATGGACATACTGCTCAGGGCAGGCTAGGATTTATAGAATTTAGAAAACTTGTTTTGGCTTCCATTGTAACAATTGTCTGGCCAGTTAACATACCTTGAAAGTGAAGCTTATGGATCGGTGGAGGATATGCCTTACATCACAGATTTCATAGAGGTCTGTGACTTCCTTATCTGAAAATCACTGGCAGAAAAAAAAAAAGAAGTACCAACTATGAAAATGTAGAGGAGGAGTGAAAAGAAAAAGTACCAACTATGAGTGTGAAGAGGAGGAATGAAAAGAAGAAGTACCAACTATGAGAATGCAGAGGATAAATGAAAAGAAAAAGTGATAACTATGAGAATGCAAAGAAGGAATGAAAAGAAGTACCAACTATGAAAATGTAGAGGAGAAATGAAAAGAAGATGTACCAACTATGAGAATGCAGAGGAGGAATATAAGAAATGTGTTTTTTGCTGAAATAATTAAGAGTTTGTTGTAATAATTTAGCGTTTATTCAGACTGTTTTCTTTCTTTCTTTTATTTCACAGATAACAAAAAATGGAGAGATTGTGTCAGAAAACATGTACCGACTAAATATCAACAGGAAAGAACACAAAAAGCAAGTGAAGGACATGCTGGCACAAACAATAGTTCACAAAACTCTGGACTTGGAGAGAGCCAGGCAGGCAGAGATTAGGAAGACCCTAGAGCAGATAGCAAAGATTCAGCTGGTCAGAAAAGTTCGGGTAGGTTTGTGTTGTCAACTGCAGATTGCCAATTCACAAACAATCCATTCACACATTCAGTCACAGATTCACAAATAATAGTGTCACAGACAATAGTTCACAAAACACTGGACTTAGGGGGAGCCAGGCAGAGAGTTGGAAAACCCTGAAGCAGATACCAAATATTCAGCTTGTTAGAAAAGTTCAGGTAGGTTGTCATGATGCCTTGCTTGGTTGCTGTGCCCAAGATGGTTTGTGTTGTGAAATGCAGATTCACAACATGGCAAGTGGCCTGTTATCACAGAACTAATATTGTGAGTGCAACAGCTATGTTGTAACTTTTGCTTACATCCGCAGTCATTGTGGTGGACTGATGGCTGCACTTCTGATGGCTGCCTCACGCATTTTATGCATGCTGATGCTATTGGTCTTTCTGGGGCTGCAGCCTGTCCCTTTATTGTTCATCATAATTTCCAGGAACACTGAAGAACAATGTTGTTATTGTATTAAAGCACACCCATGATTCGTCCCCAGTAATAATCCTGTTTAGCATGTTTTCTCCTTTATCTGCATATTGACAGAGATGCTGCAAGGACAGGCCTAATTGGTTCATTTTGTCTTCGTACATCAATTATCTGGGCACCCACTTTGAGCACACTTTCCTAAATTTCAATTGATCATACACTATATTGTATGTTGAAACGTATGAGCACCCTATTGCAGCTGCTACAGAGTCAACATTACTCACCTGTCACCTCTAATCATCATGTCCACCCGCTGCACGAATGCATCTGTTGCAATCTCAACAGGACGATGAGATCAGACTTTATCAACAATTTTAGAGCGCCCTTGATATTTTTTTGCCCAGCTATTCACCGCTTTTCGGGATAAACATTTTTCAGCATAAACAGGAAGCATTTTCTTATGAATGTCCTTTGCAGGCAGCCTTTTTGTCGAAAAAAAAATGCACATAGCACTTTGTTCTTTGAGGGTACACTCCGTCAGTACAGTGGTCATTTTTTTCTGTGTTGCGAATGCGCATGCAACAACAAGTGCTACCTAACGAACGGAGACATCAAGTTTGATGTTGCTGTCACCTAATGACACATTTATAGACCACCATTTATAGACTACATTTCCTGCCATCCCATAACCATTTGTAACTTTCTTATTGACTTCCCCTCGTAATTGCCCACATCAGAAAGAGACAATCTACACATTTTTTTGAAGGGGCAAACTGGAGTACATTGTGACAGCAGGAAAGTTGAAGGGGAAAAGAGGCAGGGAAGACCAAGAGAGAAGATGCTGGACAGTTTGATATCGTGGCATGGAGAATCATCTGCGTCAGAAGTGATTTAAAGTACACGAGACACGTTGTAGATAGAAATGACTCCCAGCCTTACATGGCATGGACTGTAAGAAGAAGAAGGAAAAATGGCATAATTCAGGAAAAAAAAGCCGAAAAGGTCAGAGAAATGCATAAGATGGTAACACAATGCAGAACCCATAGGGAGAAGTTACCTGGGGACCGCAGAAATGGTTCTCCTTAGTTACACACCACATGTTGCTTGAAACTGAATTAGTTAAAATTCTTTTTTTTAGGATTCTCGTGCAAGGAAACGAGATGAAGATGCACTGCCTTATTTGAAGTCTGCTTCATCTCTACATTCGTCCAGAAGTCCACATGCACCCAGAGGACAGCAAGCAGCCAAAGGCCGGGCAGTGAGTGCACCTGCAAGGAAAGGAAAACACACTTTGTCTGTGCTGTCTTCAAGTTATGATGATGACGATGAAGCGGTAAGTTTTCATTGTACGTGTTTTTCCCCCCATTAGGCTGTTACTGTGTGTTAATTAAAATAAAGGACCCTATAAATGTCAAAAGTACATTGAATAAGTCGGCTCTCTGGCTAAGTCGATGCGAATGCTTCGTAATGCCGGGGTACCGGGTTCGATCCAAGCTGCGGGCCATGCGCCTTGCGCTGGTATCAGGGAGCCGACCGTCCAGAAAGCAATGGCAAACTACTGGACGTAAATTTGCCTAGTGAAACCACACAACAGCCAGGGGCTGATAGGGTTGGTTCTGCAACATCCTGTAAAGGATACGCAACTAACCTACCTACATCGAATATGTGATGTTAGACTCGTATTTTTATAAACCAATGGATACGTGATGGGTGAGGTGGCCAACATCGTGCCGCTTGCTTTTGCTTCCCATGACATTTTCTAGTTTCTACTTAAGGCTGGATCAGCCTTAAAGCTAAAGTTAATTATAAAAAAGCAGCCCTAACATGGATTCAAGATGTGGACTATTTCTTTGCTATGACATAATGTCAGATTAAATGAACACTTTCTTCTTCTTCTTCGCATTCACTGGCTGTAAACTACGGCATAAAGTTATGGTTGTTTGTCTCTCTCTAAACTAAAGTCTTGTTCCAGAACCTAAGTGTTGCGTGCATATCCGTTTAACAGATCTGACTTAACTATGCAGATTGTTGTTTCCTTACCTCTCAGGCAGATGCACTCCGACTTCGAAGGACGCCCCCATTAAGTCGACTCTTATGACATGCTAGTTGGGGAGGCAGTGGGTTTATTTTTGTTTTCCCCACAATGGTGACCCTGGAACCCACACGGGGTAATGAACATTGTATATCCAGGATAAAAAAAACAGACAGAAGAAATATTGAAAAGCACTTCATGTGACATCCTGCATACATTTAGAATCTGATTTCTGCCTCTGCAATTTTATAGGGTCGCTTGCTGTTGACATGAAGTTTTGTTAGTCTTTGTATACCTTATTTGGAACCAGATGCCACCACAAACAAATTATAGGTTGAGGGGCTTCAGGGGCATAAGCCCACAGGCACCGGCTCCTGTTGTTGGAACATTACTGGCTAGACAACCAAATCACATTCGTCGTGAGATCAAATTAAAAGCCTCTGGCAACATTATCAATATCAACAGAACTGTCATTTACACAGCCTCAAATAAACAGAACTATCCATTAACATAACATCAGATATATAGATCTCACTAAATGTAACTGCCCGTGTGTGTAAGTGGAAATTCCTCTGTCAGCAAAGTTGTCAATTTGCACAACTATACACTATCCTAACACAGTACACTAAACTACTAGAACAGAGAGTTAGACCACAACTGAACAAGCTGAGTGCATCACAGTTCGGTTTCAGAAAAAGTGCATTATTCACACTGAAACTAGTGTGTGAGAAAACCATTAAGTACGACAACCAACAGAATTTGGTTTGTATATTAGGAAAAGGCTTTCGAAAGAGTAGACAGAAACAAACGATAGTCTGTTCTTGAGAACTACAGCAAACAAGAACAACTGCTAGAGAACACAAACCAGAGTGCAGTAAGAACACAAGAAGGCATATCAGGTATGTTCACAGTCAACACAGATGTGAGATAGGGATGTGTGCTGTCCCCACTTTTTTAAAAACATTTACATAGAATATCTAAAGAAGCACATTCTGATACAGACTACATAGATCATTATAATCATGAGGAAGTACACATCAGACGCAATAATACACCTATCCGCATTAAACAAACTACTATTTTGCTGACGACTAGTGCTTGTTCTACATTAAGTAGATTTTTTTTTAACGTATCCAGAAACCATGAGTTGTAAACCCTTTGGCTCGGTACTATGGATATCGCAACCCTTCGGCATTGATTCCATTATAGGTACCGTTACTCTGGGAGAAATGTGGCTTTTCTGCCTACCCCTGGGAGTGAACCCGGACCACAAGGAGTTCGTCACCCGGTCGCGAAAGTCAGATTTAACCAACTTCGCTAGGTAGCCGGGCAACATTAAGTAGATAGACTGCAAGACCACATTACCAGGTTAAGCTCAGCATCCAGTAAATACAACATGAGGATCAATGCAAACAAAACCCAAACAATGACAGTCAGTAGAACCCCTGGCCCATGACACATGCAGCTGAATGGTTCAGGTCTGAAACAAGTTAGGGGATTTACATATCTAGAAAGGGTGATCACAGAAGATGGCAGAATTGACATGGAAATAGAAACCTAAAATCCAGATTTCAGAAAGCAAGTGCACTTATATACAAATTGTCACCATTATTAGGGCACCCAAACATAACTATGAGTGCAAAGAAACAGATTATAAACAGTATATTCATTCCAACATTGAGCTACCAGTGCCAGACATGGACATTATCTACGCCTTTTTACACAAAATCACCACCTGCAAGATGAGGTGCCTGAGAAAGCTGTCAACCTAACCATAGGAGATCGAGTGAATAATGACACTATCAGACAGATCGTGGAAATGACACCTCGTACTGGATTCACTGGGAAACAGCTGATCAAGTAGTTTGACGACCTTGTTAGAATGCAGCAACATCAAATACCATCACAAGCGCTACATCTTAGAAGATCAGCTAGAAGATCAAGAGGACAGCCGCCAAAAATAAGGATCGACAACATTAAAGACACTTTACGCCTCCATGGCATGATAGTAGACAGTGCCAACCAGTGCACACTGGATCACAAATAATTCATCCCCATGATGCTTAATGCCAGAAGTAGTTTATGATGATGATGATGATACACTATTATGAGTTTGTATCTGCAGTTGTATGTAGCAGCTGTTTAGACTTGCTCAACATGGCAGGTCAAGTTAAACAAATAAAATTTTCTTTGCAACTGGCTTGACATGGCGAGTCATGTTAAATAAATTATCCTTGCACCAGTGGATGTTCAAACTCATGATCACCTGCCAGCAGGCAAAAAGTGTGCCTGCCACTACATTCTTATGACTCTCTGTGTGTCTCTGTCTCTGTCTCTCTCTCTCTATGCCTCTCTCTGTGTCTCTGTGTGTATCTCTGTGTTTCTGGCTGTCTCTTTCTCTCTCACTCTCTGTCTGTCTCTCTGTGTCTCTCCCTGTGTATATCTCTGTGTCTCTCGCTGTCTCTTTCTCACTCTGTGACTCTCCCTGTGCCTCTCTCTGTCTGTTTCACACTCACTGTTTCTCTCTCACTGTCTGTCTCTCTCTGAGTCTCTCTCACTGTCTGTCTCTCTCTGAGTCTCTCTCACTGTCTGTCTCTCTCTGAGTCTCTCTCTGTGTCTCTCTCTGTGTGTCTGTGTCTCTGGCTGTCTCTTTCTCTCTCACTCTCTGTCTCTCTGTGTTTCTCCCTGTGTGTATCTCTGTGTCTCTGGCTGTCTCTTTCTCTGTGACTCTCCCTGTGCCTCTCTCTGTCTCTTTCTCTATGTGTGTGTCTCTCTCTGTCGCTCTCATTTAGATAAAGTCATTACTTTAACATGTTCAAAAGCCAGAGGAGTTGTAATTTACATCTTGTTATCATTCTCGGAAACTCTACCTTAAGAAACTAGAGGAAGAGGAGAAGACACAGAAGAAATTCAAAATTTGGAGTCTTGGCCAGTTTGTTTAATAAAAATCCATGATCACTGATCAGACATGCAAGCCTGCTAGCTATTGCTTCATCGTGTCCCCTAAGTCACTAAAAAAAGATAGATTTTTAATTTTTAAAATATTTAAAGTCATTTTTCGCAAAGGTGATTTTTTTTTAATATTTTTTTTAAAATGACGGGCAATAATGACCAAATACAAACAGAGCAAAGAAATAACTATTTTACATACCTTTGACCAAGAGAAAAAAAGGTTTGTTCACACAGCCACAGGGAGCAAAGTGGCGTCATCATAAGTTTATTATAACATCACTGTGACTGTCAGGTATATGCAGGAGTGCGAGGGTATGGAAGAGCGGATTTTCTGGCTACAAAAGCGAAAGCTACAGGAACACTCGTACTGGACAAGGGAGATATTCTGAAGACCATATATGAACGACTTTTGGCAGAAGACACGAGATTCAGTGAAATAACATAGGCAAGAATGTGTGAACGAGGAATTAAGTGTGGATGCGGCAAGGAGGGACGGATGAGAGGAAGAGATTGGCGTGTGTATAATCAGTGTGCTACGGGAACAGTTAGCATCTTCACCTTACCTCATTTGCCGCGAGAGACGGAGCATCTATGGGTTTGCCCGGTGTGCTATGATGTCGATTCTTAAATCAGTAAATCACTTACAATATATCTAGTGTTGACTCCGTGGGCCAGTGTTTGTTCCCTTTTTAATTGACTGCACAAGAGACATTCTCTGAGCACCGATAGCGCATGTCTGCTGTGTAGTAGGGACAGCATTCACCGGTTTGTATATACTTTGTCTGGGTATGTGGATAATAAAACGCCAGCGCCCCCATTCTTAACGGCACTGATTGTTGATCACTCTGTGTAACCATGAATCCACAATTGTTCGGGATAGTTTTCCTGGATCATGCTAAGAGCAGCTGATCGTTTTTAAAGGTCACTGGACTCATCTCCAGCTGTGAGTTCATTGATTGAAATCTGTATCTGTGTTGTGTCGCTGACTTGCTCTCAAGGTATAGGATATAGCGTTAGCGCAGTCGATAAGAGGCTAGCTTTTAAATCCAGCTGCGACTTGCTGCAGCCACGGTCGGTGTTCGAAACCGGGCGGCTCCCGGGGTTCACCCAACCTCTAAGAAATTAGTACCAGAGTTGATATTCTGGGTGTAAATGGAGAAACGTCGCTGTAGCTACAGAGTTACCTGCGAACGGCGACACAGGCAGACAGTTCTTATCAGCTGTCCGTACTGGTGGCAGATTACTTATGGTTTATAACCGTGTGCAATGACGCTGGTTCACATCTCCTGACTTTACCTTTTACCTTTTTTTTTAATAGGACAAGTTTCAGCGGTGGACCGAATGTTTAATTATTCCTTTCATCTGTGTATTGTATAAGTAAAGATTAGGGATGAACGAATGGATTGACATCAGTAGGGCATTCTCAGACGTACTCTTTCCCGTTCATCAGCAGGCAACGAAGATTTCAGATACTGATGGTTCCAGTATCCGATTAACTCTTTTTATGTTGGTGGTATCTTTATACAATATACTTTTCTGAATCCCCTAATATTCGTTCAACTTGTGCACCAGTAAGTAATATCAAAATTGTTAGTTTGACTAATTTTATCCAATATTGATACATTGGAATCTATTCGGATCCAGACATGTCTAAGTTCAAGTAACACATTTTTTGGGATATAATGAGTTAGAGCAGCGGTTCTTAACCTGTAGGTTGCAATCCTTCTGTAGGTCGAACGACCCTTTTATAGGGGTTGCCTAAGACCATCGAAAAACACATATTCACTGAAGTTATGAAGTAGCAACGAAAATATTTTTATGAACAGAGGTCACTACAACACAAGGCGCCTATTGAAGGATCGCGGCATTAGGAAGGTTGAGAACCACTGAGAGTCATGTCTGACTGAGACTGAACGAGTCCGCCTGTCTTTTTTCCCCTGCGCGTTAAAAACAGCCCCGACCCTCTGCCTACTTCCCACTACTTCGCTTGTTTGGCTGTCCATGGTTGACCTCGCTGGCAAGTCCCGGAAATAAAAGCGACGGTTCTCATTGCAATGGGGTATATACAATCTTCCGAGCAACCGATAGCTGACTGTCCCTTCCCCGTCTGTCGTCGTCTGTCCGTCTGTCTTGGTCTGTCTGTCATATTTACCGATCGCTTATGTGGAAATTGGACGGGACACAGCAAGTCGATATGAAGGTTTTGTGCCGGGGTTAACGTGACCCGCGGCAGTTTGTCGAGTCATGCGAATTTTTAATAGACATTTTACGCTGATGTGTGCAGTTTGAGAGAGGGACAGAGAGAGAGAGAGAGAGAGAGAGAGAGAGAGAGAGAGAGAGAGAGAGAAAGAGAGAAGAGGATAAATACTGGGGTGGGTAGAGATAAGGATGAGGGAAGAAAAGTATGGAGATAGAGAGAGAAACGAAAGTATAAGCATCGAAAACGGGACGGTGTCACAATATAGTCGAATTCTAATCCAACGTATACATGTCGCAGACATTACTATAAAATTAATCCCTACAACTCCAGGGCAATCTACCTAACTGGACACAAAATAGGCTTTGCTGTATACTTTAAACACATTAGACAAAGTGTCATCGAAGTAGGCGTAGCACATCTCCTTCGGTGATCCTAGCTTCGCGAACCGTAAATCATTGAATCCATATCGATTCATGTCAGTAATGGGTTTTTGTCGTAAATATGTATTTATGGGAGACATTATATCAATCTATCTATCTATCTATCTATCTATCTATCTATCTATCTATCTATCTATCTATCTATCTATCTATCTATCTATCTATCTATCTATCTATCTATCTATCTATCTATCTATCTATCTATCTATCTATCTATCATCTATCTATCTATCTATCTATCTATCTATCTATCTATCTATCTATCTATCTATCTATCTATCTATCTATCTATCTATCTATCTATCTATCTATCTATCTATCTATCTATCTATCTATCTATCTATCTATCTATCTATCTATCTATCTATCTATCTATCTATCTATCTATCTATCTATCTATCTATCTATCTATCTATCTATCTATCTATCTATCTATCTATCTATCTGTCCGTCCGTCCGTCCGTCCGTCCGTCCGTCCGTCCGTCCGTCCGTCCGTCCGTCCGTCCGTCCGTCCGCCCGCCTGCCCGCCCGCCCGGCTGGCTGGCTGGCTGGCTGGCTGGCTGGCTGGCTGTCTGTCTGTCCGGCTTGCTGTCTGTCTGTCCGTCCGTCCCCTCCCCCCCCCCCCTGCTTCCTGTCTGTCTGTTTCCCCTTTCCTCTCTCGGTCTTTCTCTCTCTCTTGCTGATAGGAATACTTTATGTCTACCTATTATATACGTACCTACCTAGGTGCCTGTCTGCCTGCCTTCTTATGTCTGTTAACAGGGCATACCCTTCCGTCTACTTTTCTACCGCATATTTATATTTTCTTCTTGTCCGTATATTTCACATGTGCAACATTCCCACTTCCCTTGTCTTTGTCATGCGCTTTCAGTGGCAACTGTTTTCTCTTCTCCTGTCAGCCTGCCTCGTTTCTCACTATTCCGAATCTCTCTCGCCCTCTCTTTGACCCTTTGCCTCTTTGCCTCCCTGAATCTTTTACTAATTAGGGTTCTTCACCGCCTGGTCAGGACTTCAGGTTATTTCCTAACCGCCGGAGACCTTACAGTTGACCGGGGGCTAAACTTGATGTCTACATGTGAGATTCTCATCCTTGAGGTGTGCATCCTGCGGACTGCGGGTTTATTTTTTATGCCCTTGTGGGCTCAAGTGCAAAGACATTCTAGTTATATTGTTCTCATGTTTTCACAACATGTGTTCTATCCTACGCCAGCGTGTTTTCTTCAGCTCTGGGTCTACTGTAACTTGTTTAGTTCTCTGCCAAAGCTCTACATTAGTGATTCTATCATACCATTTAATTCCCTCTATTCTGCGTTGGAACAAGTTAATGAATGTTTGTAGTTTATTTGTAATTGCCTTAGTTGTTCTCCAAGTTTCCGCTCTATACAACAGTACTAATGTGACATTAGAATTAACAATTTAAACTTTAGTATTAGTTCCATGTTTTTTTGTGAGCCCCGTACAGCACGTTTAAAATGGGGCACCACAAAACGGTTACGAATTATCCTCTAGCTGAGTCTGTGTGGGTTTATATATATATATATATATATATATATATATATATATATATATATATATATATATATATATATATATATACACGTTACTTACTGAGTTATCCCGTTGTATTTACATGCAGCCGCAGAGTTGATTGCCATGTATTTGTATGATAACTGCTTTTGTATATCTTCTGACATTGTCACTTTAGTCTGTCGTCGTGGTCGTAATCTTCATCTTGTACCCTGCCCATACCACAAGTGTAGTAGCGGTCATGTTTCGGCATCTCACACGATCGTCTGATTCATGGATCAGGTCTGAGCTCTCCTCTCGCTCCAATCCATAAAGCCTTGCCATCCTGGTATTTACCTCTTGGTCTTCCACTTGCACTTTTCCCTAATTAATATAGCTAGTTGTAACCTGAACGGAGGGGATTGGGGTGGGGTAGAATGACAGATGACGAACTCCTTGTGGCCCGGGTTCACGCCAGGGGGTTGGCAGAAAAAGCCACCTTTCTCCCACATTTACGGTATCTATCATGGAATCAAGGCGAAGGGTTGCGATTTCCACAGTACCGAGCCAAAGGGTTTACAACTCATAGCTTCTGAATATTTGAACAAAGTCGAATTTTGTACTAGTTACATTTGGCATGCTGCAACTTAACACGACTTCACCAGTGGTCTTCCTCCTCCCCCTTCCCCTCTTTTGTTTTGTTTCCGCTCGCCCAATTCACATATACCGTGGATTTCTAAGACCCCCAGATTTGGTATTCCTGAGCCGATATCAATTATATACGTTGGCGCGTCAAAAGCCAAACTTTCGTGGCCCCGACACAAAAGCAGACGACATTGACGTACCCGCCAAGTGAGATCGAAGTCTTACTTACCCTTTCATACTCTTGAGATTATCGTGGCTTTATGAAGCTGACATGGCAGCGTCAAAGAATGAAAGGTGTCGTTAAGGCAAAACGTCATTGATCAAGTCTGGGCATTAATGGTTAGAAGTTATACGGTGCAGGAAAATACTTGTCCATTACTTTCTAATAAAATGGCAGAAGAAAGGTTGTAGTGCCTCACAAAAATGACTTGAATTCTAACTTGGATATAAGGCTGTTAAGGTATGATTGAAAAAAATAAATCAATCAGTGAATCGATCAGTGATTTAATCAATCAGTCAATTAATCGATCACTCAGTCAAAAAATTAATCAGTCAGTGAATCGATCAGTGATTTAATCAATCAGTCAGTTAATCGATCACTCAGTCAACCAGTCAGATAAAAACGCGGCGCCCTTTAACCATTCATAGCAGTTCTCTTTAACAGTATTTGTTTAAATAATCATATCATTTCAAGAATAATACTACATTTGTCTGCCATTCAGCATATCATTACTACCACTACTACTACTACTACTACTACTACTACTACTACTACTACTACTACTACTACTACTACTACTACTACTACTACTACTACTACTACTACTACTGCTGCTGCTGCTGCTGCTGCTGCTGCTACTACTACTACTACTACTACTACTACTACTACTACTACGACGACGACGGCGGCGGCGACTGCTGCTGCTGCTGCTACTACTATTATAATTATTATTATTATTATTATCCACGTGGGTGTTCCGGGGTCCCATTATGGCAAAAACAAGAATAGACCCACTGCCTGTCCAAAAGCATGTCGTAAGAGTCGACTAATTGGGAGTTTCCTTTTAAGTCGGAGTCCTACTTGTTTAGCAAAAAAAATGCGAGTCTATAGTCTGCTCCAGAAGTTGTGCCACACTCAGTAATCGCTCCCCATAAAGTAAAGAAAAGGACCCTTTTCCATGGCTTCAGACGCATTGGGCATGCAGGGCTATGTATATTTTATAGACCAGTCGACACTCACTGGGTGATGTTGTCAGCATCACACCGGCTCCCCGGGACTTTACCTGGTACCCATTTAAAGCTAGGTCGACTTGGGAGCCAAGGTCATTAATTTAAAAAAAAAGTCCGGAACCATTCGTTGTAACTTGCTGAAATTTGGCATGCAAACTGCTAATAATCATATAATTTTTCTAAGTGTAAACGGAGATCTAGTTTCAATTTTGCCTTACTTGTAGTATAGGACAAAGATCAAACGATCAACATGCTTACAGTAAACAGAGTAACGTAAACTTCTCCAAGCACCAAATGTCACACGTTGCTCAGGTGTTTCAATCTTAGGTGGGCATCTTCAGCATTAACCTCCCGTGAGTTAGATAAACACAGTTTTTTTCTTGTATCGGGGATCATCATCATCATTGGGTATCAGGTCCTTTCAGAACGTCGCTCTATCACGGTCTGCCTGAAAGAAACTCGGTCTCCCACCAGCTCTCGCGCCTCATGTACTTTCATACTCAAGGAGTCACTTATATCCTGTGCCCATCTTCGTGTTGGTCGGCCCCTGCCCCTCCTTCCTCATACCATGCCTTCTGCTATTATTTTTTCCAATCCGTCGTTGCGCTTGATATGACCAAAATATTTCAGCTTCCGAGACAGGATGCTGTTTATCAGCCAATCTTCCTTGATGTTCAGATCTTTCAAGATGTCAGTAATTCTCCCCTTCTTTGTCCAAGAGATTCTGAGAATCTTTCTATAGCATTTCAGCTCAAATGCCCCTATGCTCTTTCTTAAGGACTGGGAGTAAGTCCACGTATCTGTATATGGGAAAGGCTATCAAAATAATCACTACGCATCGCTGCACATGTAAACTGATTTCCAGACAATCCCCTTGCTTGCGTCAGTTACTGTATATTCTATTTTTTTTTAGAGGTACGCAAATTATAGGTACAACAAGGATCAGATAAATTCACCGCTTTAAGAAAACTGCAGCGGCTGTGCAAATGTACATTTTAAAATCATAAGGACGTGGACAATCTAAAGCCATATGCAAATAATTCTCGTTGATCCGTACAGGATTTTTCGAGATTTTTTTAAAGTGTGAGGATATGCGTTTTGAAACGCACTATAGTATCATTATGACGGCACGCCACTGACGTGAAAAGGGTGCTTTACTTACATAATATACCACGAAAAGATATCAAACCAAACAAAAAAAATTGAACTATTCAGCTTTACATAAACACAAACACAAAGGACAAGTGGACGTTGCGACTATAACGTTTTCATCAACACATTACATGAATTGATAACGTTGCACTTTGAATATATTGACAACGTTAAACATTACATAAATTGACAACGTTACACTTTACATAAATTTGACAATGTTACTCATTACACAAATTGACAGTGTTACACATTACATAAATTGTCAACGTTACAGTTACGACCAAGAACAACTAATTTAAACCTCTCTTCGAAAGAAATCCAAATGTCTGGCCAGCTGAATCTCTGACGCGCGTGTGAGCACCGGAAATGAGTTATAGCCAGAAAAAAAAAATGCGGTGGCAGGCAGGGACCATAATTAAAAAAAAAAAATTTCCCGTTACTTAGTATACGAAATATTCTTCTGTATATCCATATATCCAGGATAAGAATTAAATTTTCAAATTGCTTGTTTTCTGTACCATACAGTAGAGTACACACTGTTTACATAACATTGAGAAGTCACCTATTTCATTACGTTTGTTTTCGTTAATAATTTGCGCCTGCTTGCCTGGCTGTCCGGCTGTCGTGTCTACATTTCTGCCTGTCTGCCTGTTAGTCTGTATGTATGTGCGCCTGTCTGTCTTTATACCTGTCTGCTTATCTAACATTATATGAGAAGTACCTCAGTAATTTGTTATCGTTAATAAATGTCACCTGCTTGCCTGACTGTGAGGCTGTCATGTCTACCTTTCTGCTTGTCTGTCTATTTGTCTGTATCCATGTCTGCTTATCTAACATAAAGTGGGTAAACAATTTTAAATGCAGCTCTTTGACCTGCTTGTATGTTTGTCTACCTTTTTACCTGTCTGTCAGTATGCGTGCCTGCCTACCCCTTTTCCTGTCTGTGTATCTAACAATAGGAAATGGATAAACAATGTTAAATGCTTTTCTCCAGTTGGAAAATTAAACAATGTAAAACGTTTGAGCGGGGTCCACTGATTGGGAGAATGTGCAGACAATGTTATTTATCGATCAGGAAGCTAAACAATGCAACACAGATAGATAACGCTTGGCAAACCGGAAAGCTAAAATGTAACAATCAATGAATCAATGAATCACTCAATCAGTCAAGTGCCGTCCCCACAAGTAAGGTTGGCTGCAACAAATTCCAACTCGCTCTGTACTTTACAATGGCTGGGACGTGTAGAGAGAATGGCGGATGGCAGAGAGGCAAAAACCTGGTACATACTAAAGTTGAATGGCAGTAGACCCCGAAACAGACCGAGGCGGTCTTACACCCAGTGATTAACTTCAAGGGCTCGGAATAGTGAAGAAGAAGAAGAAGAAGAAGAAGAAGAAGAAGAAGAAGAAGGAGGAGGAGGAGGAGAAGAAGAAGAAGAGGAAGAAACATTAGTACCATATCAACAGCAGCAGGAGAAGAAGAAGGAGGAGGCAAGGAGGAGGAGAAGGAGGAGGAGAAGGAGGAGAAGAATAAGGAGAATAAGGAGGAAGGGGAGAAAAAGAAGAAGAAGAAGCAGTAGTTGTGGCAGCAGAAGGAGTAGGAGGAGAAGGAGGGAAAGAAGGAGGATGACGACGAGACGGAGGAGGAGGAGAAGAAGAACAAGAACAAGAACTTGAATAACAAGAAGGAGATGGAGAAGGAAACGTAGGAGAAGAAAAAATAGTAGTAGTAGTAATAGTATTAGTAATAGTAGTAGTAGTAGTCATACTAGTAGTAGTAGTAAAAGTAGTAGTAGTAGTAGTAATAGTAGTAGTAGTCATACTAGTAGTAGTAGTAAAAGTAGTAGTAGTAGTCATACTAGTAGTAATAGTAGTAGTAGTAGTCATAGTAGTCATAGTAGTAGTAGTAATAGTAGTAGTCGTAATAGTAGAAGTTGTAGTAGTAATAACAGTAGTAATAAGTTTTTTATTGTGGCAAAAAACATTTCCCTTGGTAAACATGAATCATCACGCGTGGGCGGTTGACATCTTGCGATCCTTAACAGCACGAATCAACAACGTAAAATAGACATCGGCGACCAGGTCACCCATTGGCTCGCCGGTGGACGATTTCGTCGCCAGCCGGGATAGTATCAGGGTCTGTCTTCTTTGATCGCAACAACACTGCAGGTGTCCTTTTCAGGGCTCTTGGTGACCCCTTTTCAGGACTCCCACTGGCATGCAATGCTGAGCCATTTTATATAATGCACATAACCTGGTCACAATTATAACCTAAAGCTTCTTCTCCGGGGATGCTGGTCTTTTATCTTTCAGCAGAGCATCTACCTACAAGTTAAATAGACGTCTTTTCATAGAAAGACAGCAAGTTACAGATTCTAAAAACAGCCGTCGCTAAGCCCTTTCAGTACCACGTAAGGCACCATCAGTGGCTACACTGATTCAAGAACACCAGTGTTCTTATTGGGTATCTTTGTGCATTTTGTTGTCAGTCAGGACATTCAAAAAGCATTCAATAACACAAATATCTCCT
>CAJHNH020008540.1:530746-593246 GCA_905116865.2 Candidula unifasciata
CACTCACTGGGTGATGTTGTCAGCATCAACACCGGCTCCCCGGGAACTTTTACCTGCTGGTACCCATTTAAAGCTAGGTCGACTTGGGAGCCAAGATCATTTAAAAAAAAAGAAGTCCGGAACCATTCGTTGTAACTTGCTGAAATTTGGCATGCAAACTGCTAATAATCATATCATTTTTCTAAGTGTAAACGGAGATCTAGTTTCAATTTTACCTTACTTGTAGTATAGGACAAAGATCAAACAATCAACATGCTTACAGTAAACAGAGTAACGTAAACTTCTCCAAGCACCAAATGTCACACGTTGCTCAGGTGTTTCAATCTTAGGTGGGCATCTCCAGCATTAACCTCCCGTGAGTTAGATAAACACAGTTTTTTTTCTTGTATCGGGGATCATCATCATCATTGGGTATCAGGTCCTTTCAGAACGTCGCTCTATCACGGTCTGCCTGAAAGAAACTCGGTCTCCCACCAGCTCTCCCGCCTCATGTACTTTCATACTCAAGGAGTCACTTATATCCTGTGCCCATCTTCGTGTTGGTCGGCCCCTGCCTCTCCTTCCTCATACCATGCCTTCTGCTATTATTTTTTCCAATCCGTCGTTGCGCTTGATATGACCAAAATATTTCAGCTTCCGAGACAGGATGCTGTTTATCAGCCAATCTTCCTTGATGTTCAGATCTTTCAAGATGTCAGTAATTCTCCCCTTCTTTGTCCAAGAGATTCTGAGAATCTTTTCTATAGCATTTCAGCTCAAATGCCCCTATGCTCTTTCTTAAGGACTGGGAGTAAGTCCACGTATCTGTATATGGGAAAGGCTATCAAAATAATCACTACGCATCGCTGCACATGTAAACTGATTTCCAGACAATCCCCTTGCTTGCGTCAGTTACTGTATATTCTATTTTTTTTTAGAGGTACGCAAATTATAGGTACAACAAGGATCAGATAAATTCACCGCTTTAAGAAAACTGCAGCGGCTGTGCAAATGTACATTTTAAAATCATAAGGACGTGGACAATCTAAAGCCATATGCAAATAATTCTCGTTGATCCGTACAGGATTTTTCAAGATTTTTTAAGTGTGAGGAAATGCGTTTTGAAACGCACTATAGTATCATTATGACGGCACGCCACTGACGTGAAAAGGGTGCTTTACTTACATAATATACCACGAAAAGATATCAAAACAAAAAAAAAAAAAACAAAAAAAATAGAACTATTCAGCTTTACATAAACACAAACACAAAGCACAAGTGGACGTTGCGGCTAGAACGTTTTCATCAACACATTACATGAATTGATAACGTTGCACTTTAAATATATTGACAACGTTAAACATTACATAAATTGACAACGTTACACTTTACATAAATTGACAATGTTACTCATTACATAAATTGACAGTGTTACACATTATATAAATTGTCAACGTTACAGTTACGACCAAGAACTCAAACTAATTTAAACCTCTCTTCGAAAGAAATCCAAAATGTCTGGCCAGCTGAATCTCTGACGCGCGTGTGAGCACAGGAAATGAGTTATAGCCAGAAAAAAAATGCGGTGGCAGGCAGGGACCATAATTAAAAAAAAAAAATTTCCCGTTACTTAGTATACGAAATATTCTTTTGTATATCCATATATCCAGGATAAGAATTAAATTTTCAAATTGTTTGTTTTCTGTACCATGTGGTAGATTAAACACTGTTTACATAACATTGAGAAGTCACTTATTTCATTACGTTTGTTTTCGTTAATAATTTGCGCCTGCTTGCCTGGCTGTCCGGCTGCCATGTCTACCTTTCTGCCTGTCTGCCTGTTTGTCTGTATGCATGTGCGCCTGTCTGTCTTTATACCTGTCTGCTTATCTAACATTAAATGAGAAGTCTCTTATCTCAGTAATTTGTTATCGTTAATAAATGTCACCTGCTTGCCTGACTGTGAGGCTGTCATGTCTACCTTTCTGCTTGTCTGCCTATTTGTCTGTACCCATGTCTGCCTATCTAACATAAAGTGGGTAACGAATTTTAAATGCAGCTCTTTGACCTGCTTGTATGTTGGTCTACCTTTTTACCTGTCTGTCAGTATGCGTGCCTGCCTACCCCTCTTCCTGTCTGTGTATCAAACAATAGGAAATGGATAAACAATTTTAAATGCTTTTCTCCAATCGGAAAATTAAACAATGTAAAACGTTTGAGTGTGGTCCATTTAATGAGAGAATGTGCAGACAATGTTATTTATCGATCAGGAAGCTAAACAAGGCAACACAGATAGATAACGCTTGGCAAACCGGAAAGCTAAAATGTAACAATCAATGAATCAATGAATCACTCAATCAGTCAAGTGCCGTCCCCACAAGTAAGGTTGGCTGCAACAAATTTCCAACTCGCTCTGTACTTTCTATCTTTTAATGCTATCTTTCCACTTTTATCGCTGTCTAACTGTTTATCGTTTGGCGTAAACTTTTCTCTCATATTTTTGTGAAATTATTACAGATAATAGAAGTCCAAGTCCAAGTCCTTTTGAGAAAAAAATAAAAGCTCGACCACGTTCAGACTGCTGCTAGCTAGCCTAGGCTGCTAACAGTCTCCGCCTATATTTGTGGTCTGGGTTATTTGCGTCACTTTCGTGACTGAATACTGGTGTTTGTGCCATTTCTGGCTTAATGCTTCCATCCGAATCAAACCGCTCGTCCTGTTGTCACTGGTGCATGTCTTCCTTCTTCCTTCTTGGTGTTTCCTGTTTGTTCTGTCTCCCTTTGATCTGGCTAGGCGTATCTCGAAGGAGAGCGAGCTTCCAAAAACACAACGACCTTTCGGCCACCATTTATTGTTTTAAAATTTTGAGTATTTTAATTTTGCCAAAAAGTACTGAAAACAGTTTTTGAATGTGAATAGTTCCGAAATGTGAAAATTTTCCGCGTGTGACCATAGTGGTCTTATAGTTGTCTTCCTGTAATATGAACGGGTTAGTCATGTAATGGATATGTGTGTGAGAGTTTGTGTGGAGTCTTAAGCGGGTCCAGTCGTCATTTGTTATTATGTGATCGGGTTGTGTTGATAGCTAAGCTCCGGTGTACGTAAATACCATATAACCGGACCGTCCAGCTCACGCTTTGAGATCCAAATGATCGGCGATAAGAATTGTTGTGGCATGTTGGCCAACGAACTCAAGTGCTCTCTGTGGGAATGGGTTGGGGGGTTAAACTCATAGTGCATCCGAAAGAGTTAGGGAAAGGTGGGGGGAAGGGGAGCGGGAGGCCATTCAGTCAATTCTCGTCGTTGCCGTCTTGCTGGATTCTAGCGTGGCTTTTTGTCGGGACTATGTGTATCACGTTACCAACCTTTGCTATCATCCCAGTGATGGGGTCCTATTGGAGGTTATGCGTTCTAGTCCTGTCATTATCGAGTCACTTGTATTCCCTATTTGCTGTCAGTCATATTTTTGTTATGAGTCCTGTCGGTCATGTGCATGTTGTATGCATGCTGTGGAGTGGGATGGTTTTGTTTATGAATCCCCGGAGTATATGGACGCACCCAACTAGGTGTATGCGTACATGCACTCGAGTACTCATACATGCAGACAACACTACATATTTGTACGTCCTTTCATACTTATCCGTGTATGCATACCTAATTGACATTACGTACACACGCAAACTCTTTCATATGCGTTTACCAATGCCTGTACTTACATTCATAAAAAAAACGAGTACATCCACACGTAGTGATATTCACTCTTCCATGTCTTATGCGTTTTGTGTCGCTTTGTCTGTAATTTCGTCTGGTCGTGTCACTTTTAAGTTATGTCCCGTTACTGGTATGTGACCTGTCCGGTACTGACGTATCATGTTTTGGTGGATGGTGTGCGTTGATGACGTTCTTGCTGCTTACACCCTTCATTCCATTTGTTCTCATTAATGAACAGACATACAGCAACACAGTTTATGGTTTCTTTGATTGCACTGTCATTCGTACACTCACAAATATATAAGTATACACGCTCTCATATACACTCATACACACATATACATGCATACAGTAATTCATTTAAATCCATGTACTCATTCATCTGTACCTTTCGCACAACTATATTCCCACTGTTCCGTCCACACATGATTCCGTACCATCCACCTATATACACTGTGTCTTATGTATCCATCCTATACACAAATGCACTCATACTACACGCACTCATCCTTGTGTATGTGTCCATGTTCACATCTATGCACTCATCATACTTACACTATCTCTCTGACTCTAGGATGTTCGGGGTTACCATCTCATCAGTTCCTTCTGTTATACTGAGTAAATCCCTAATCTGGTCTTTTTAGTTTTGATTTGTTTTAATAAGGTATTGTTTAACCAGTTTTTGGATGTCTTTATTGCTATCTACATTTAAACATTTGTTTGCAGTAATTTGTTGTTTGCGTTTTAGAAAAAACTCCTCAATGGGTTTCCTTTCCAATTATATTTAGTGCAGTTTATTATATAATGCTCTAGAGTATTATCTTGAAAGCAGTCCAGACATAGTGGAGATGTAAATTTCTCTGGGTGCCATCCTAATCTAGCTCTCCATAGAAGTTTGTTGGCTGGAATTTTCAGTTTGTCCCGTACCTGTGTGTTAAGACTGGGCTCTTTAAGGTTATTGTAGGCATCTCTGCCATTATTGCTCCTTTGCCATTGCAGTTTCCACATTTTAATTATATGTCGTTTGATTATGCTGGTCCTTTCTGTTTTTCCAAGTCCTACATCTATTAAAACATCACATTTTTGCTCCCTTTTTGGCTGCTATGTCAGCTTTTTCATTGCCAATTACACCTCTGTGTGCTGGTACCCATGCAATGGTGACTTGGCATCCTTTATTCTTGAGCTGAGTTGTTAGATTTAGGATTGTCTCTTTAATATCTGGTCTACTGTTAGTTTTATGTGTTTTTTAACGTCTGCACCGAGGACAATGAATCTGTCAGTATGGTAAATTTAGTTGGAGGTTTATTAATTACCATCTCTAGTGCCTTCATTATGCCGACTAGTTCTGCTGTGCATACTGCCACATGATCTGTTATTTTATATTCTCTTTGTATATTCCACTGTGGGATTATTACTCCTGCTCCTACTTCTCCTGCTTCATTCTTTGATCCGTCAGTGTATGCAACCAGATTGTCTGATCGGATCTGGTCTATGTATTCTTCTGTTATTGCTTTGGCTTCAAATGTTTCAGTATTCTTATTAATAATTTTAATCAGACTCATGTCTGTCCTGGGCAGCTCTAGTCTCCATGGAGGGATTTGAGGGACAAACCTAACGCTTGCCTCTAGAGTCCTAGCTAAGTCCTCATCATCGTTAATTTCTAGTGCAGCGTCCCAGGCTGCTGGTCTCTGTATGTCTCTGACCGGTCTGTCACCTAGGTGGGTAATGTTATGATGAAAAGCGTCTGAAGCTGGGTGTCTGGCATCGTTGGCCGCTTTCATCCAATAGCTATAAGTTAGTTGTTTCCTTCTGAGGTTAAGCGGTGTGATGCCTAGTGCTACCTCCATGGGCCTCTCTCGATGTCCCTTTGCCAGCGCCCATGATGGAAGTCAGGGCTTGGCACTGAATCCTATCAAGTTTGCATTTGCTGTTCTCTGATGCTGATTCGTATACTATGCTTCCGTATTCCATTTTGCCCCTAACGAAAGCTTTATAAAATTGTGTTAGGGTGTCCTGGTGTGCTCCCCATCCGTTTCCTTTAATCATTTTCAGCATATTATTGTACTTTGTACACTTTACTACGAGATCATCGATGTGCTTAGCCCAGGTCATTTGCTCATCCAGAATCATTCCTAGAAATTTCGTCGAACGTGTCCGCTGAACTGTTCTGCCATTAATTTGGAGTCTCGTTTCTTCTGGGTCATAATTAAGCTGTCTTTTAAAGTTGAATATCATGCTTACTGTTTTGTCGACGTTGATTTTAATCCCCATTTTCCCATCCAATGCGTAACTTCGTCTAGACTTTTCTGCAATCTTTTCTTAGCGCAGGGGATCTGATTATGGCTGTGGTAGATTACACAATCGTCCGCAAACTGAGTTAGTCCCGTGTCCTTGTTCGTGATGGCATCATCAAAAGTAGGAGAAGTAAAAATAGTAGTAGTAGTAATAGTAGTAGTAATAGTAGTAGTAGTAGTAGTAGTAGTCATACTAGTAGTAGTAGTAGTAAAAGTAGTAGTAGTAGTCATAGTAGAAGTAGTAATAGTAGTAGTAGTAATAGTAGAAGTTGTAGTAGTAATAACAGTAGTAATAAGTTTTTTATTGTGGCAAAAACATTTCCCTTGGTAAACATGAATCATCACGCGTGGGCGGTTGACATCTTGCGATCCTTAACAGCACGAATCAACAACGTAAAATAGACATCGGCGACCAGGTCACCCATTGGCTCGCCGGTGGACGATTTCGTCGCCGGCCGGGATAGTATCAGGGTCTGTCTTCTTTGATCGCAACAACACTGCAGGTGTCCTTTTCAGGGCTCTTGGTGACCCCTTTTCAGGGCTCTTGGTGACCCCTTTTCAGGGTTCTTGGTGACCCCTTTTCAATGCTCTTGGTGACCCCTTTTCAGGGCTCTTGGTGACTCCTTTTCAGGGCTCTTGGTGACCCCTTTTCAGGGCTCTTGGTGACCCCTTTTCAGGGCTCTTGGTGACCCCTTTTCAGGGCTCTTGGTGGCCCCTTTTCAGGACTCCCACTGGCGTGCAATGCTAAGCCATTTTATATAATGCACATAACCTGGTCACAATTATAACCTAAAGCTTCCTCTTCAGGGATACTGGTCGAAGGTGACGATCTTTTATCTTTTAGCTGATCATCTTCCTACAAGTTAAATAGACGTCTTTTCATAGAAAGACAGCAAGTTACAGGTTCTTAAAAACAGCCGTCGCTAAGCTCTTTCAGTACCACATTAGGCACTATCTGTGGCTACACTGATTCAAGAGCACCAATATTCTTATTTGGTATCTGTGTGCATTTTGTTGTCAGTCAGGACATTCAAAAAGCATTCAATAACACAAATATCTCCTACAGTGACACCTCTTATTGGTTCAACGGACCAAAAGGCGTTTACTAGCAGGCTCTGTGGAGAGCTTCGAGCAAGGCTGGGCACTTAGGACGCCTTGGTCATCCACTGCAGCCACAATCGTCTGGACATTGTCCTGCCATTGGACACAGGCGAGAGAGTGAGATCGACGAATTGCGCAACTCTTTTCCTCACGTAAATCTAAGTCCTTGCGCAAGTCACTTTTATCCACTTACTTTGGATACAAGTCATCACTCGTGATGGACAAACAACAAAATATCTCCTACAAGAAATTGTGTATGTGTTCCCTGTGGATGTTGAAAAAAAAAGTAAAGGACCCTTTTCCACGCCTTAGGGTGTATTGGGCATATAGGGCTAGACCTATATTTTATAGAGCACTGGACACTGTAGGTAATGTCAGCATCACGCCGGCCGCCCTTACTTCCCATGACAGCACCTGGTACCCACTCAAGGCTGGGTCGATCTGGGAGCCAAGTCCATTTTTTCTATAAAGTCTGGCTCCTGAGTTTGTAATACTAGTATACTTTTGTTGTTGCCACATTGAATTGCACTGCCAGGAGTTACAGGGGGATTTGGCCGACGCCCGACACTCAGTGAAAAGTCGAGACGGATATACAATCAGACAGTTACTAATACCATCTGAATTTTAACTCTTCGCTTGCTGCTGAAAATGGGGACGGGGCGCTTATGGGGGTGTGCCGAATGATGTGATGTCGATTCTTAATTCAACATTGCCACGTTTGCTTTATTTATTTGGGCACCAGCTGTCACCTTCTGGGACTGCGTGTTTATACTTTCAGTCACAATCAACGCCTGCCTGTTGTGTGAATGGGTCTTCTTCTTTCTTCTTTTCTCTACTTCTGGAATGCCTCGCGGCGTCAAGGCAGGAAGAGATCTTTGGAACGGGTACTTCTGTTCGCTTCGTATTTAGTACTTTTCAGTGACTCTGATATTTCTGCGGTCCATATTCTGCCTTGTCTACCTCTGGATCTGTTATCGTTGTATCCGCATAACATTATTCTCTGTGCTGCCCTGTCCAATCCCAGTCTTGTTATATGGCCAAACCATTGGATATGTTTGAAGATGCTCTAGCCTTTAAATCCACTCATAGCATAATGCACTTGCTTACTACTAACATATGATCGGAGCATATTTATGACATCTGACTTTTCCAACGGTCACTTCCGGAATGTATATTGCCAGTTTGAAAGTAATGCATTTATCGTTTCCCGCCATGATTATTTCTTCACTTTAGCATCTTTTGCGAAACTGTCTGGTAGTGCAAGAGTTAAAATCAATATGAGCTCCCAGTGGAAAGCCGTGAACCGGGTCCTGCCGACACATTCACACACAGGAGTAAGTGTTCAATTCTGACCTGTTCATTAACCTGTTCAATAGATTAAACAACCTCCTCTTATGCGCTGGCATCTAGTGCCCTAAATAAAGAGTCAAACATCAAAGACATTCTGCAAACACACACAATTTAATACCCCAAACTCGTGTGTAATTCCAGTGCTAACGTAATGGATGCGAGACTTAGAAAGTAATGGTAGCTCTAGATTTAAATTGACAATTTTGATAGCAAATGTCTTAGAAAAACGGTTCTCAACCTGCAGATCGTGAACTCTTTTTGAGGTCGAACGACTCTTTCACATGGGTCGCCTAAGACCATCGGAAAATACATACTCAGTGAAGTTATGAAGAAGAAGAATTGTTCGTAGGTCGCCACAACATGAGGGAACTGTATTAAAGGGTCGCCACAACATGAGGGAACTGTATTAAAGGGTCGCCACAACATGAGGGAACTGTGTTAAAGGGTCGCCACAACACGAGGAAACTGTGTTAAAGGGTCGCCACAACATGAGGAAACTGTGTTAAAGGGTCGCCACAACACGAGGGAACTGTGTTAAAGGGTCGCCACAACATGAGGGAACTGTGTTAAAGGGTCGCCACAACATGAGGGAACTGTGTTACAGGGTCGCCACAACTTGAGGGAACTGTGTTAAAGGTCGCCACAACATGAGGGAACTGTATAAAAGGGTCGCCACAATATGAGGGAACTGTGTTAAAGGGTCGCCACAACATGAGGGAACTGTGTTAAAGGGTCGCCGCATTAGGAAGTTTGAGAGCCACTACTGTGGAAGAATACTCAGTCTCCACTTGGCAGATTTCAATACTCAAATAAGATAAGAGACCAAACAAGTGAATGTATCGGCCATGCACTCACAATGACTAAGACAAGACTCACCCATCAAGCCCTCATCTAGACACCGGAAGGGAATAGAAAACGAGGGAAGACCATTATCAGGGAAGGCTCATCCATGGATCTAATAAACATCCAAGACCTAAAATAGGTGTCAACGAACCGCCAAATATGAGAGCTATGACCTCTGACCTATGCACCGCCCTAGGATAAAGAGAAAAGACAATTAGGCTTATGGGTTCCCGTGCCAAGCAGTGCACCTGGCCCTGCCGACACCCAAACACTGGAGTAAGTGTTCTGTTCGGACCTGTCCGGTAAATCAAATAAGCTCCTGTTATGCTCACGGGTCCCCTCGCAGAGCCGTGCACACGCCGCCTCTCACGGGTCCCACTCACATTCCACTACAGGTTACTTCTTGACAGTAACATAGCAGTACGTAAAAGACCATCTTCCACACCTTCAGGTGCATTGGGCATATAGGGCTAGACCTATATTTTATAGACCAATTTTTAACTCAAAATTTTGCCCGGGCAGCGCCGTTAGGCTACTTTTTTTCGATTTCCAATTGCCAAGGGAATTTTTACGTAGGTCAAAATACACACGGGCGTCTGATCTTACTACACAGAGACCAGTGGAAATTACTAGAAATTCACGTGAAAAACTCCCAACCTTCACCGGGAATTAAACCCGGGACCTCCAGCACTTGATTCGGACGTTATACCTCGAGACCACGTAACCCCCAAAACACGCTTTGTGTGAACTAGAACACTTACCCATCTATTATAATGGGTAGGTATAACCTTGAGTCTGGCGCCTTAGACCACTCGGCCGCATAAATGTTATATTCTGGTCTGTAGAATATTTTAACATGGAACCCTATGCTCTTGGGGGTCACCAGGTACAGTTTTTCTCAGGAGTAAGTGTTAAATCCGGTCAGTTCCACGATAATCTCCCCACTGCTAGAAAAGGGGGGGGGGAGTTCGTCAATGCCGTTAATATCGCGTGTTGTATAAATAAGCACGCCAGCGCTTTAAACACTGCAAAAACATTTAGAAACTGGGTCTAACACACAACCCCATAGAGAGTGCTGCAACCTATGTTACAGGCATTCTCTTTCTCGGAAGAAAAAACGTAAATGCAAGACAAGCCAGAGAGGAAACAACATAACGGTAACTTGCAACCCCCCGGACAGCAGACGAGTCTAACAAATTATGGAACGGGACCTAGTTTCGGTGGGGAGATTATCGTGGAACTGACCTTAAACCCTTATCAGTGCATAGATTAGCATTTGACTATTATGATCGTGTGGCGCATAGAAACCGTACATGGTGTGGCTATAGCGCTATCTTGTATTTATTCAGCTGCAGGCTATCTAGCCACAAACCCCTTTGTACTGATTTCCACATATCCTGTGTTGGTTCCAGTGCCCCATTTTGGGGAAAGGGGGAAAAAGAATGCAAGACACACTGCCCCCCTCAAAAGCACATGGTGCATACTTTAACAGTTGCCATCTATAATTTCAAAAGTGAGATATAATTACACTATCAATGTAAAGTATGAAATTCTCCCTGTGTGGGTTACAAAACGAGTAGACGATGTTGAGGCTGACCTTTACTGCGATATAAAAATGTGTGCACACGGGACATGAAGGATACAGATATTGAGGTGGACTCGTGGGGACTAAATGCCATGGGCCGTGTTGTGTGGAGGGTGCACATCAGGAAGGGGATGAGAATGAAGGAAGAAATGATTTTTTTTTTGGGGGGGGGGGGGGGGGGGGGGGGGGTTAGGTCTTAATTTCGGGTCAGGTGTTATTTTGGGGAAAACACGGTATCTAGGCGACTTAGGAGCCACGGTAGCATAGTCGCTAAACGCTCAACCTGATGGCTCGAAGTATTTGGGTTCAAATCCGCATTGAGTTGGATTTTCACCCCCCCCCACATCCTCGAAAATTGACATTGGCTGCCAGATCAGCCCAGCCTAAAATGGGTACCAGGTATTGTCATGGGAAGAAAAGGCAGCCGGCGAAAAATTGACACAGCATTCACTGAGTACCAGTTGGTTTATAAAACAATATGAGTCTGGCATAATAGTAGTGTTGGGAGTCGCAGTGGCGTATCGGCTAGACGCTCGCCTGCGGATCGGAAGGTCGTGGGTTCGCTTACTGGTGGAGCCGGACGTTTTTCAAAAATAACCTTGGCTCACAGGTCGACCCAGCCTTGAGTGGGTACCGGGTGCAGTCCTGGGAAGTAAAGGTGGCCGGCATGATGCTGACCACATAATCCGTCTTGTGCCGCTGGTCTATAAAATATAGGTCTATGATTGATGTACCATTGGTGTTAAAAAAAAAGGAAAGGAAAAAGTCATGGACAGGTTAGTCGAAATAGAAAAATCAATGAATGACTGGCGATTTTCCTGAATCGGGTTTCTTACACATTCCAGTCCTTCTTGCATAATTAATCCCACATGAAACTCTGGTCCTTGTGTAACGTCCTGTGCTGGTATCTGAGTTAAGTCAGTCTGCACGTAAGCTTTTTTTTTTTTAACAGTAAGTTTTGGAGTACAGGATTACTAAATAGTACGTGTTGTTCATTGCATGGGAGACATAGATAATCGACAGACAAGGCGACATCTAGTGGCAGCAAAAGTGTGGTTTCTTAGAAGAATGCAAACAAATATCACAGGATGAGCTGGGTTGAGTTGAGATCTGAATAATAGCTCTCAGAATCCTATAAGCACTCTGTCCCCACCTTCAGCTTCTATTGCAGCATTCCAGTTCCAATGGTACCAGTAGCATTCTGATTGTAGGAGGGGGAGTCACAAATGGTTATGGGATGGTAGGAACATGTAGTTGGTGGTTCTAAAGGTGTCATTATATGACAGCAACATGTCTTCGCTCGTTAGGTGGCCCTAGGTGTTGCATGCACATTCACAACACAGAAACAAAAATGGCGATGGATTTACAAAGTGTACCCTCAAAGAACAACGTGCTTTTGTGTGTGTTTGTGTGTGGGTGAAAGGACTGCCTGCAGAAGACATTTACAAGGAAAGGCTTCCTGTTTCCTTTGGTGCGATTTTCTCCTTTTTGGTCCACTAAAAACCCACCTAGACGGGAGACATTTCACGAATGACGCAGAAGTTGAATGTGGTTTGTGAAGTGAGGAAGAAGTGAAAATATGGTTTAGAAAACAGAGCACGCAGTTCTATGCAGCAGGTTCATGAGGACTGATAAAATGATGGGACAAGTGCATCAATGTTGGTGGAAATTATGTTGAAAAAAAAGAGACAGTGTATATTTAAACATAAACTCTTTTCAGGGTGTTTGAAGTCTGTAGTTTTTTTTTTTAATCAACCATTTGTGGCTTACTTATTGATTTCCTCTTGCATGACCTTCTTGCCTTCCCTCTGAGCGTCGAGTGTCGGCCATATCCACTGGTCACTTCCAGCTGCACTGCTCTCCACTCCCTATTGCCCCCCCCCAACATACATGTCACAAAAGGTGACTAATTATGTTGTGTTTCCTTCTAAGTTGGAATGCATCTATCTGAGAGGTGAGGAACCAACAGTCTGCATACAAATAAGCCAGATCTGTAAAATGGATGTGCACACAAAATTCAAGTTTGGAAAATCCTACTACATGTTTCATCTCAATGACTCACTGCTGAGGTGTGCTATCTTTCGTAGGTTGTATACCTCGATGATGAAGGAAGGCCAATTCCTCCTTCACAAGCAGAGATAACTAAAGAAGGCAGGCATGCAAGCAGAGAATCCACTGATGCCAGGAGGAATCCAGCTGACAACAGACACCTTGCATCAAAGGGAAAACGAGATCCTAGAAATATTGCATCGGTAAGTATATAAAAGAAAGAAAAGAAAAGAAACCGATTAAATACAAACGATGATAAAAATAGTCCTCAAATCCCATCCTATCATTGTGGAAGACTTTTCTTGACACGGACGGGTCTTGCCAGTCACACTCGCAATCGTTATGGGCTGTAAGTCCCATGCCTCCTCATAGCGCAGTATAACACAATTGTCTGGAAAAGGGCCAATCAATCAAGTGTATAATATGTGTATATGGGAGTTTCCTTGGTGTAGCAGCCAGATGCTCACCTGCTGATCTGAACGTTGTGGGTTCAGCTCCTGACTGAGCCAGACTTGAAAAAAAAAATGTATCTTGGCTCCCAGGTCAGCCCAGCCTTAAACTGGTACCAGGTCAAGTGGTGGGAAGTAAAGGTGGCCAGCGTGATGTTGACCAGATCACCTGCGAGTGCCAATTAGTCAATAAAATCTATGTCTAGCTCTATATGTTCAACACGCCTTAAGGTGTGGAAAAGGGTGCTTTACTTTTATATATATATCTTTCGGACACCACCATTCTGAGGAGAATCTTTCAGACACCACCATTCTTAGGAGAATCGGACACCACCATTCTTAGGAGAATCGGACACCACCATTCTTAGGAGAATCGGACACCACCATTCTTAGGAGAATCGGACACCACCATTCTTAGGAGAATCGGACACCACCATTCTTAGGAGAATCGGACACCACCATTCTTAGGAGAATCTTTCAGACATCACTTTTCTGAGGAGATTCTTTCAGACATCACCATTCTTAGGAGAATCTTTCAGACATCACCATTCTGAGGAGAATCTTTCAGACATCACCATTCTGAGGAGATTCTTTCAGACACCACCATTCTGAGGAGATTCTTTCGGACACCACCATTCTGAGGAGATTCTTTCGGACACCACCATTCTTAGGAGAATCTTTCAGACATCACCATTCTTAGGAGAATCTTTCAGACATCACCATTCTGAGGAGAATCTTTCAGACATCACTATTCCGAGGAGAATCTTTCAGACACCACCATTCTTAGGAGATTCTTTCAGACACCACCATTCTTAGGAGAATCTTTCAGACATCACCATTCTGAGGAGATTCTTTCAGACACCACCATTCTGAGGAGATTCTTTCAGACATCACCATTCTTAGGAGAATCTTTCAGACATCACCATTCTGAGGAGATTCTTTCGGACACCACCATTCTTAGGAGAATCTTTCAGACATCACCATTCTTAGGAGAATCTTTCAGACATCACCATTCTGAGGAGATTCTTTCAGACATCACCATTCTTAGGAGATTCTTTCGGACACCACCATTCCGAGGAGATTCTTTCAGACACCACCATTCTGAGGAGATTCTTTCGGACACCACCATTCTGAGGAGATTCTTTCGGACACCACCATTCTTAGGAGAATCTTTCAGACATCACCATTCTTAGGAGAATCTTTCAGACATCACCATTCTGAGGAGAATCTTTCAGACATCACTATTCCGAGGAGAATCTTTCAGACACCACCATTCTTAGGAGATTCTTTCAGACACCACCATTCTTAGGAGAATCTTTCAGACATCACCATTCTGAGGAGATTCTTTCAGACACCACCATTCTGAGGAGATTCTTTCAGACATCACCATTCTTAGGAGAATCTTTCAGACATCACCATTCTGAGGAGATTCTTTCAGACACCACCATTCTGAGGAGATTCTTTCAGACACCACCATTCTGAGGAGATTCTTTCAGACACCACCATTCTGAGGAGATTCTTTCAGACACCACCATTCTGAGGAGATTCTTTCAGACACCACCATTCTGAGGAGATTCTTTCAGACACCACCATTCTGAGGAGAATCTTTCAGACATCACTATTCTGAGGAGATTCTTTCAGACACCACCATTCCGAGGAGATTCTTTCAGACACCACCATTCTGAGGAGATTCTTTCAGACACCACCATTCTGAGGAGATTCTTTCAGACATCACCATTCTGAGGAGAATCTTTCAGACACCACCATTCTTAGGAGAATCTTTCAGACATCACCATTCTGAGGAGAATCTTTCAGACATCACTATTCCGAGGAGAATCTTTCAGACACCACCATTCTTAGGAGATTCTTTCAGACACCACCATTCTGAGGAGAATCTTTCAGACACCACCATTCTTAGGAGAATCTTTCAGACATCACCATTCTGAGGAGATTCTTTCAGACACCACCATTCTGAGGAGATTCTTTCAGACATCACCATTCTTAGGAGAATCTTTCAGACATCACCATTCTGAGGAGATGCTTTCAGACACCACCATTCTGAGGAGATTCTTTCAGACACCACCATTCCGAGGAGATTCTTTCAGACACCACCATTCTGAGGAGATTCTTTCAGACACCACCATTCTGAGGATATTCTTTCAGACACCACCATTCTGAGGAGATTCTTTCAGACACCACCATTCTGAGGAGATTCTTTCAGACACCACCATTCTGAGGAGAATCTTTCAGACATCACTATTCTGAGGAGATTCTTTCAGACACCACCATTCCGAGGAGATTCTTTCAGACACCACCATTCTGAGGAGATTCTTTCAGACACCACCATTCTGAGGAGATTCTTTCAGACATCACCATTCTGAGGAGAATCTTTCAGACACCACCATTCTTAGGAGAATCTTTCAGACATCACCATTCTGAGGAGAATCTTTCAGACATCACTATTCCGAGGAGAATCTTTCAGACACCACCATTCTTAGGAGATTCTTTCAGACACCACCATTCTGAGGAGAATCTTTCAGACACCACCATTCTTAGGAGAATCTTTCAGACATCACCATTCTGAGGAGATTCTTTCAGACACCACCATTCTGAGGAGATTCTTTCAGACATCACCATTCTTAGGAGAATCTTTCAGACATCACCATTCTGAGGAGATGCTTTCAGACACCACCATTCTGAGGAGATTCTTTCAGACACCACCATTCCGAGGAGATTCTTTCAGACACCACCATTCTGAGGAGATTCTTTCAGACACCACCATTCTGAGGATATTCTTTCAGACACCACCATTCTGAGGAGATTCTTTCAGACACCACCATTCTGAGGAGAATCTTTCAGACATCACTATTCTGAGGAGATTCTTTCAGACACCACCATTCCGAGGAGATTCTTTCAGACACCACCATTCTGAGGAGATTCTTTCAGACACCACCATTCTGAGGAGATTCTTTCAGACACCACCATTCTGAGGAGAATCTTTCAGACATCACTATTCTGAGGAGATTCTTTCAGACACCACCATTCCGAGGAGATTCTTTCAGACACCACTATTCTGAGGAGATTCTTTCAGACACCACCATTCCGAGAAGATTCTTTCAGACACCACCATTACGAGGAGATTCTTTCAGACACCACCATTACGAGGAGATTCTTTCAGACACTACCATTCTGAGGAGATTCTTTCGGACACCACCATTCTGAGGAGATTCTTTCGGACACCACCATTCTGAGGAGATTCTTTCGGACACCACCATTCTGAGGAGATTCTTTCGGACACCACCATTCTGAGGAGATTCTTTCAGACACCACCATTCCAAGGAGATTCTTTCAGACACCACCATTCCGAGGAGATTCTTTCAGACACCACCATTCTGAGGAGATTCTTTCAGACACCACCATTCCGAGGAGATTCTTTCAGACACCACCATTACGAGGAGATTCTTTCAGACACCACCATTACGAGGAGATTCTTTCAGACACTACCATTCTGAGGAGATTCTTTCGGACACCACCATTCTGAGGAGATTCTTTCGGACACCACCATTCTGAGGAGATTCTTTCAGACACCACCATTCCAAGGAGATTCTTTCAGACACCACCATTCCGAGGAGATTCTATCAGACACCACTATTCTGAGGAGATTCTTTCAGACACCACCATTCTGAGGAGATTCTTTCAGACACCACCATTCTGAGGAGAATTGATGATATGGCCACCAGTCTTGAAAACCAAGTTGTGGAGGGATCAAGAAATTGAGATGTTTCATAATCCAGCTTAGTAAATATAAATAAACAGACTTTTAGTCACAGTGATATCCTTCTATGTTTTATGATGTAAAGTGAGGAGCCTGCGTGGTCTCGAGGCATGGTGTCCACCTCGAGTGCTAGAGGTTCCGGGCTCAATCCCCGGTAAGGGTTGGGAATTTTTCACGTGGACTTGGACTTCTAGTTATTCTCCCTGGTCTCTGGGTAGTGCGATCGGACACCCATGTGGATTATTGCGCATGTAAAAAATCCCTTTGCAGTTGGAAATATAAAAGAGTAGCCAACGGCGCTGCCCAGGCAAAATGTGGATTTAAAAATCAACCTAAAGTATTTCAGGATCCTCGTGGTGCTACAGAGCCTGTGCACTGTGCTGAGCTTCTTCAGACTCAGACTTGAGTTAGTAAAAAAAATTGAGCACTTATGGGTTACTACCCTTGTGTCATGATGTTGATCCATTGTTCAAAACCTGAAAACCTTAAAACTTGATGTAAAGTGAAAATAAAGACTCAAGATAAAAACTTCTTTATCACCTTGACCTACCTGGATTGACCATAAGTTCAGAGATTTTTAATGCTCTTGATGAATATTTTAAAGCACAGGACTTAGACTGAAGCAAATGCATCAACGTATGTACGGACAGTGCCGCAAACATGACTGGATGTTGCTCAGGAATAATTGTGAAAATAAAAGAAGCTGACACTCAGAAGTTTTTCTCCACTCACTGGATGATCCATCGGGAGCTTTCTTCTAAATTAAACTGTTCTCTAGGCTATGCCTGTATGGTGGGGAATGAACAGGCAGACAGATTGGCTGGATTTGCACCACTGGGTGGTGGATTGATACATGACAAGGTAGATGTGGTGAAGTCCCCTTGGGAACAAGGAACAAAGTCAGAAGAGAAACTGGATTATTATGGCCTGGAGAAAATGATGCACCTGGATGTGGTCAAAGGGTCTGGCCTGCTCACTACACTTAGAGGAAAGGCAAGATGGACATATAACCAGACTACGACCGGTACAGTTTGCACTGGAACTCTGCACTGGCTGCTGAAGATGGGGATGGAGCACATATGGGAATGCCCAAATTACTGTGATGTCAATTCTTGATACAACTCAACTCAGCTACTAAACCAAATAGTGTGATAAAGGACACAGTGAATATTATAACTGAAATATGTAGTTAAGCAATGAACTCTATGCTGTTTATGATACTGTGGAAAAAGTATGAACTCATATCACTAACATCTCCTCGTCCATGCAGCCGTGAGGTGCTTAAATGAACAGATTCATGTGTGACTTTTCAAACCAAGAGAGAAAGTAAAGCAGTTCCAGCAAGAGCAAAAATGTGACTTAGGAGAGCCTCTGTTAAACGAGAAATGGGTGACCAAGCTGGCATATTTGGTTGACATATTTAACCTTTCCCAAAGAAGACCACAGAAGAGTTCCATAGGAAGACCAAGAGAGAAAATGCTGGACAGTTTGACATCATTGAAGATCATCTGTGTCAAAATTGACTGAAAGAACATGAGTCAAAAAGTTGTGGATAGACATGACTACCAACGCCACATGGCATGGACTTTAAGAAGAAGTTTAAGATGTTTGTGTAATATTATAAGACAGCCTTCAAAGGGGTTAGCTGAAAACTTTTATAACCACTTACCAGAAAATAATGACCTCCTAAAGGTAACCTTTAGATCAGTAGTCCTTCCCGTGTGGGTTCCGGAGCTCTATTATAGGGAAAAGAAGAGTAGACCCACCGCCTACCCAAAAACATGTTGTAAGAGTCGAATAATTGGGAGCTTCCTTTGAAGTCAGATTGCATTTGCCTAACAGGCAAGGAACCAACAGTCTGCATACGAATGAGTCAGATCTGTAAAATGGATGCACACGCAACACTCAGGTTCTGGAACACGACCGCAGTCCAAAAGTGGATAAACAACCAGAACTTTCCGCCAGAGTTTACAGCTGGAGAACGCGAAGAAGAAGAAGACAAAGAAGAAGATCAATAGTCCCTTTCTGAAAAATACAAGATCACGTGACTTGATCATCATGAAAAAGAAAAGATGACCGAGCTGTTCTCTGAACTCGCTCATGTGTCAAAAAATAAAAACAATCATTGTATCAGTTTTGGTTATCCAAAATAAATCCAAAATTATAAACAATAAACTTAAAAATAGCCTTATGTAGAAGGAACTACATCTCAACAGTGAGATGTACAGTCAGACAGTTATTGGTACCATCAGAATTGGAACTCTTCACTTGCTGCTGAAAATGGGTACTAAGCGCTTAAGGGGGTGCCCTGAGGGCTATGATGTCGATTCTTAATTCAGTATTCAACGTATGTCAACAGCGACATGAAAATATAGACAGAAAGAGTAATGATAATAATATGCTTTCTTCTTTTACTTACAGCTGGACTCTGTAGCTCTCAGGAAGTACATCATGCTTATGTCAAAAATGGAACAAGGTCATCTTGGAGTATCCCCATATCTCATTCCACAAATTCCACTTCCACCAAAGTCACCTCGAGAAAGCAGAAACCCCCGTAGTATCAGACGTTATAGACCTGTTAAAAGAGAAACGCAGTCGGCTTCCCTGAAGCGCCCATCTACAGCTGTGAGTACTGTCTTGCCAGAAAAAAAGAAATTTTTCTTCTTTGTTGATCACTGTAGAAAGTGTTTCTGGAATCTTCATTTTCTTTCACTTCATTCGCTCTGAAGAAAGTGTTTATAATTTCTATCTTCCCTCATTTATTCAGAAGGAAGTTTCTAGAATTTTCTTCATCTTTGTTAATCAATTTTATGATTTTTTGTCAGAATCTTTTTTTAACCTTAATCATTCTGAGAACAGCATCTCTCAGACTTTATTTGTCCTGCTCATTTATTCTTAAGATTATTTTGGTTTTGTTGTATCTGTCTACAAAACAAGTCTATAGGTATGCTAGTCAAATACATAAGTTCTGAAGATGATGACAACATTCAAAACCTCACTAGGGCATAACACTGAGCGATAAACACCCATTGACAAAGTGCCAACATTTAATAAGTATCACCCGAGGACAGGTCTCAGAAACCCTATTCAACCCATAAGCTGGGTTTTAATAGTGCCCCTGGCAACAGCCAGGGGGAGGCTTAAAACAAAAAAAAATTGTGTTCGACATTGGGCCGCAGTTTATAGTAGAAACTTGTCATCATAGGTTTTGAAGAGATCAGGAATTAACCATGTCATCCAAGTCATGATAAAAGGATGGATCATGAATCTATGGAAAAAAAAGATCCTTAAAAACAACAATTTTACACACATGACTAATAAATTTGTAAACAAATTGTTTATGTATTTTTAATATTTTTTCCCCTCTCGATATATAGAAAGATATATAAAGGGAATAATTAACATGAACAGAGTGAAGCATTAAATCAAATACACACACTGGGGCCTAAAAACTCTATGCATCAGGTGACCCATGCCCTGACTCCATGACCTCTATCATAGAGGCTACAGGAAAGATTTGACAAAATTTTTTTTAAAGCTATTTCGTTTAAAAGGAAACCCCTGAATGGTATTTTTAGAAAAAATATCCACATCCTAACCTCCTAAACACTATTAGTTAGTTGCTTATTCTATACAGGACGTTGCAGAACCAACCCCAGCATTTCTTGGCCGTTGTGGTTTTCCTAGGCAAGTTTACGTCCAATAGTTTGCCATTGCTTTCTGGACGCTCAGCTTCTCGATACTACAGTCGAAACTAACACAAGGTGCAATGATCGCAGCTGGGATTGAACCCGGCACCCCAACATTACAAAACACATTCGTAACGCCCAAGCCACAGACGCTGACCTAAACACTGTAAGAGCATGAAAACAAGCCAGTCGTGTTAACCAGAAGAGAGTGTGTGTGTGTGTGTGTGTGTGTGTGTGTATGTGTGAGAGAGAGTGAGAGAAAGAGAGAGAGAGAGAGTCCATAGCAACCAACTTTCATTGTGTAAACAACACTTGACTGATTGATTGTCTACAACTTCAAATATACTTATGGGATGGAGGCAATCATCAAATGTGCGTCACAGCAGCCCTCATAGGAAGCAAAGAATAGTAACACTGCATCCTACCTTGCATGTCGCAAGAGGCGACTAAGGGTAGGGTTTGGCTTGAGGTTGGCTACCTCATCCTGGAAAACAATAGCCACAAAAACCAACCATCCATGGAAAAGTCAAACAGAGAAACAAGAACAACCCAGCCAACCAAGATGAGGGAAGGCTCTTCGAGTAGAAGAACTATATCACGATGTGGAGAAAGCTAAAAGAAGTCTGGATTGTCGAGACACCACCTTTCACCTAGGACATGGATAAGGGATCTAGAGAGTGAAGTTAAAAAGATGGGGAAGACATGGGCAGAGTTGCATGCGATAGCGAAGGATAGAATGACTTGGTGTAAGTTTGTTGAGGGCCTATGCTCCATGGGGGTTAGAAAGGCAGAAGAAATGGTGGCAATCATGATAGCGCTTAAGTGGACAGCTGGTAGTATAGTTACCAAAGCAGTCTTTGGTGTTTGTAGTTGTAAAAAGTTCAAAAAGGACAAATGTTGTATGGGCAGATGTTCAGCATTCTTCTATTTTAGTCCATGCTGCATAGCATTGTTAGTCATGTCTATGCGCAAGCTTTTGTCTCGCATACTTTCAATCAGTTTTGAACACAGATGATCTTCCATGCCACCTGGTGTTAGTAGTAAAGTCTGTCTACAGCCTTTTGTCTTGTATGCTTTCAATCAGTTCTGACACAGATGATCTTCCATGCCACCTGGTTTTAGTAAAGTCTATCTACAGCCTTCTGTCTTGTATGCTTTCAATCAGTTCTGACACAGATGATCTTCCATGCCACCTGGTGTTAGTAGTCATGTCTATTTACATCTTTTTTGTCTTGTATGCTTTCAGTCAGTTCTGATACAGATGATCTTTCGTGTCATGATTCCAAACTGTCCATCATCTTCTGTCTCATTCTCCCTCTGCCTCTTCTTCTCTGCAACTTTCCCATCATCACGATGTATTCCAAATTCCTCCTTCTTATGACATGACCAAAGAATGTGGATTGTCTCTTTCTGACCTGAGCAATCAGCTCTCTTCGCGAGTCAGTTTCTTTCAAGACATTTTCACTACTCTTTTGATCTGTCCAGGGTATTCTCATTGTTCGTCTATAAAACCACATCCCTACAACTTTCTCTTGCCTTTGCTCTCTGAATGTTTGACCTCCATAAAGTTATCTGCGTATCCTTTACAGGATGTTGCAGAACCAACCTCAGCATTTTTTTGGGTGTTGTGGTTTTTCTAGGCACATTTTATGTTTATTAGTTTGCCATTGCTTTCTGAGCGGTCAGCTCTCGGTACCACAGTCGAAACCAACGCAAGACAAACTGTCCGCAACTGGGATCGAGCCCAGCATCGTGACATTACAAAGTATGTTGGCAACACCTAAGCCATAGATGTGGACTCCCATACCATTGTCGAAATCAACAAAAAAAAAAACAGCTTAATACCAAATTGACCATGGCTAAATCTAAACTGGTATGCTGGAATTATGAAAAGTGCATTCATAACCCCTAATGCAGGATTTGACATTCAGGATTCAGACAGAAGACAGGGACATGATTAGTTGAATAGAGTAGAATGTTAGGGTGTTGGAATAATATTTTAGTAACTGGACAGACTGTGCTAAGTGTTATGTTATGATAGTATCACCCGTGTGTCACCAGGGCCCTCACGGGAAGCAAAGAATAGTGACACTGCACCCTACCATGCATGTCGTAAGAGGCGACTAAGGGTAGGGCTGGGCTTGAGGTTGGCTACCTCATCCTGTAAAAACCATAGCCACAAAAACCAACCAACCATGGATAAGTCAAAAAAGAGATGCAAGTAAAATCCAGCCAAACAAGATGAGGGGAGGCTCTTCAAATAGAAGAAGTATGACACGATGTGGAGAAGTCTTTTGTCACCTCTCTTATTTTTACTGGCTATAGACTGAAAACAGTAACTGCTAACACCAAGAATGGAATTCAGTGGACCCCTACAAAACAGCTTGATGATCTGGACCTCGCAGATGATATTGCTCTTCTGTCCCATTCACGGAATCAGATCCAAGATAAATTAAATATACTTAATGCGAGATCACAGCAGCTTGGCCTAAAAATCCATAAAAGAAAGACAAAGAAAATGCGAATAAACCAGGCTAATAGTAATGTGGTTCCTCTTAATGGCACCCCACTCCAAGACGTGGAGTCGTACACATATTTGGGCAGTAATGTAGATAAAGATGGAGAAACTGATAGAGATATTAAAATAAGAATACAAAAGGCAAGAGGGGCTTTCAGAGCACTGGGGAATTTGTGGAGGTCAAAAGAAATTAAAAGAAACACTAAACTAAAAATTTTTAATTCTAATGTCAAATCAGTACTATTGTATGGGGCGGAAACATGGAGAACAACTAAGACAATTACTAATAAATTACAGACATTCATTAACCGGTGCCTGCGCAGAATAGAGGGAATTAAATGGTATGATAGAATAACTAATGTAGAACTTTCAGAGAGAACTAAACAGGCTCCAGTGGACCAATAGGTGAGGAAAAGACGCTGGCGTTGGATAGGACACACACTGAGAAAACAGGAGAACAGCATAACTAGAATGTCTATGCATTGGAACCCACAGGGGCATAGGAATAAAGGAAGGCCAAAAAACACATGGAGATGAGAGCTGGCGAATGAAGTTGGAAAGATGGGGAGGACATGGGGAGAGCTCCATGCAATGGCGAAGGATAGAACGACTTGGTGTGAGTTGGTTGAGGGCCTGTGCTCCATTGGGGTATAGAAAGGCAGAAGAAGAAGAAGAAGAAGAATACAGACACTTTCAACAATTGTTTGCAAGAAACACCTTGTACCAATTTTTCATTAAAATTCAGCTTCACCCAGAGGAATCTGCAAAGCTGCACAGAGGGCAGCAGGAAAGTATGTGTGAAGTCAGCATGCACTACCATGGCAGCACTCTGTCCTTGGCCCACGAGCAGCTGGACCCACGGCAGGAAATTGTCATTGAGCAGCAACACTGCGGAGGGAACACCCTGACGGTCTTCAAAGACAAACTGGAACCTAACTGTGAGTTCTTGTCAGATTCTTCACTCTCTCATTCCCTTCTCTCTCTTTCTTCTCTTTTTTAATCTTTTTGCCTTTCTCTCTCTCTCTCTCTCATCCTTCCATATCTCCCATTCTTCCGTGTGATCCCTCTATCTCTTTCATCCTTGTCTCTGTCTTTTTTTTTCCAATGCATCTCTCTTGTTCTTCTATCTCTCTCTCTCTTTTTTTTCTGTCTTTCTTAACCCTTTTATCCATCTCTCTTCCTTCTGTCTGTCTCATCCTTTTGTCATGTCTTCCTTACTCATTTCTTTTTCTCTCTTACTTCTTTTGCTCTTTTCCTTCTCTCTGGATCACTCCTTCCTGTAACCTAACTAAAGGTGTTTGTCAAATGTGCTGGTTTTGATAAAAAAACAAAAACAAAAACCAAACAAACTAATATTTCTTTAAGAATTAAATCGGTACAAGTATCTTGAACAGTCTGCTGCCAGATTTAATATTTGTATAATCTCTCTCTTTCTCATTCTTCTTTCTCCTTCTTCTCTATCCCTTTCTATTTTCTTGTTCTCTTCTTTCTTCTCTAACAGCCTTCCATTTCCCCCATTTTCTCCATCCTCCTATACTAAGAGGTATCTGGCATGAGATTAACATTCCTCCATGTGGGTTCCAGTGCCCTATTTTGGCAAAGCACGAATGAACTCACCATCTTCTAACAACTAGTTTGCTGAAATGGATGTGTTGGATCGAAAGATATGAATATCCCAAGTAAAATAAGTAAAGGACCCTTCTATACCAGTGGTGCATTGGGCATATGTGGCTAGACTCGTATTTCTAAGACCAGTTGGTGCTTGATGGGTCATGTAGTCTGCATCACGCCGGCTGCCTTCACCATCCAGAACAACTTCTTCTTAGTCTCAGTCCGAATCGAGGTTTCAGCATCCTACAATCGGGTTTTCCCATGTTTGCTCCTGTGCATGTGAAAATCTAATGAAATGTCCCTCACTGCCACATATGAAAAGCTGGTGAATAAACAGCTAGTTCTGGAACAATCCAGAAATAGGTGCACACAGCAAATACATATTTCAGTTGCCAGAGGTGCCAAAGCCAATAGTCACCACCTGAAATGCAGTACGTCATTGATGGAAGTAGTCAGGCACGACTAGTTGGCCTTACACACTTAGAATTACTACATAAGGTATTCCACCAGCTCACATGTAAACTGGCTACCGACCATACTGAACACCACAAGACAACCGCTGTACAAATGAAAGGCATTTCACAGTAAAAATACAGCTCACAGGGCTGCACTAAGCTCAGTAGCTCAGGCAGTGAAACCGTAGACTACCGTCAAAAGACATGGATATCCCAAGTAAATAAGTAAAGGACCCTTTTATGCCAAGAAGGAAGAAGGAATGATGCAAATAGGAGTTGTTGTTTTGTTGTTGTTTACCATCCATAAAGTGTTATTGGAAGCAAAAATAACTTTGAAACATACCATTCTGCCATGCCTCCACCATTTTAGATCAAAAGCCTTCTGGGGGCAGTGGGTCAGTTCTCTTGTCCCCCAAAATGAGGCCCCGGAACCCACACATGGACATTACCTCGTACCAGTTTTAGACCGGTCAACCCAGACAAGCGAATTCTAACGCAAGTCCTGCAGGGGAGCGTCTAGCCACTGCACCACCATGTTGCCCACAGACATCACAGCTTAGTCCAGACAATTTGTAAAATTATAAATACTGTTCCAACCCCCTCAACCCTTCCTATGTGAGTTCCAGGACCCTATTTTTTCTGAAAAAAAATAAAATAAACACATTCTCCCCTCCCCATCCCCACCCAAAGCATGAAATACAAGTCGACTAATTAGGAATGTTTTTTTTAACGAAGTCAGAGTGCATCTGCCTGAGAGGTGAGGAACCAACAGTCCGCACACAAATAAGCCAGGTTTGTAAAATGGATGAGCACACAAAATTCAAGTTCAGGAAAAAGGCAAATGTCCAGAAATGGACGAACAAACATAACTTTCCACCAGAGTTTACAACTGATGAACAGTAAGAGAAAGAAGAAGAATTTCTTTCAGCAGTTCGATTTTCATTCCTTGTCTCTCCAGAACTGTGTATTTGATGGAGTTTCTTTAAAAGTTAGTGTGCTCCAAATATAAAACACTGTGTACTGAGCAGATATAAAGTTTTTACAATGCTCTTGTCCACAGCTGATTTCTCATTCCTGTCTTACCGACATCGAGGGTATCCCTTTAGTCTCACAATTTACGTTGACGGCACCATGAACTGCCGCGTCAGCACCTGCTGTGAGTTCCGGCACAAGCAAGGAGGCCGCATCGGAGGGAAAACTGGCCACTTCAGCATCAAGAGTATCTCCGGAACTGCACCTTGTTATAGGTGAGGGTAGTATTGTTAAATATGATGCATTTGTGGAACTGATGTATGTTGATATGTGTATTTGTGTGGTGTATAAAGTTTATGTTCAATGGGAGAAGACTACGGGGCAGAACAAAAAGGCAGTGGAGATATAACATACAGGCAGACCTTCAAACACTTGAAGTCAGTAAATGGAAAGGGAAGGTACAGAGATGGATGGAGATGGGTGATATCTGCAGTAATGAACTCAAAGGGTTTGGAAAGCTGAAGAAAAAAGAAGACGAAGAAGAAGAAGGAAGAAGGAAAAGGAAGAAAGAGGAAAAAAGAAGAAGGAATGATGCAAATAGGAGTTGTTGTTTAGTTGTTGTTTGCGTTTATCAGCTGTAAACCCCGGCGGAAAGACCTGATTGTTTGTCCATTTCTGGACTTTCGCATTATTCCAGGACCTGAGTTTTGTGTGTGCATCCATTTTACAGACTGCTTATTTGTATGCGGACTGTTGGTTCCTTGCCTCTCAGGCAGATGCACTCCGACTTAAAAGGAAACTCCCCAATTAGTTGACTCTTACAACATGCTTGTTGGGGTGGCAGTGGGTCAGTTCTTGTTTACCCTACAAGGGGCCCTAGAACCCACACGATGACAAATAGAAGTGACATAAGGATCTGACACACTCAGTACACTACATAAAGGCAAGACAAACATACAATCAGACTACAAGGGTAAGATTTATATTGGAACCCTGTGCTGGCTGCTGAAGATGGGTATGAAGTGTTTATGGGAATACCCCTAGTACTGTAATGGCAGCTCTTATTTCTTACTCCTGTATTGTAGGCTGCATCTGGTAAACTATAATTTTGCTTCAAATTCTAGATGTCAGGTAGAGAAAGGCATTCAAGTCAGAAGTCAGGCTGTCCGGCCCAAACTCAAGCGACCCCCACAAAACTTGGAGGAGGTGAGAGGTCATCCTGCAGAAAAACCAAAGTCATCGAAATCAGAGACAAATAAAAATCATAAACAAGGTAAAGTTTTTTTTACAATGATCTGTAATGGTAGTCCTAAAGCAAATACTTCTTTTTTTCCCTTCTGCATTCTTCTCTTTTGCATTTACCAACTCTAAACTTCTGTAGAAAGTTCTGCTGTTTGTCCATCTGCTGTTTGACCACTTCTAGACTTTAGTCTTGTTGCAGAACTTGAGTTTTGTGTGCACATCTGTTTGACAGATCTGGCTTATTTGTTTGCAGACTGTTTGTTCCTTTCCTCTCAGGCAGATGCACTCTGACTTCAAAGAAAACCCCCCTTATTAGTCAACCTTTATGATATGCTTGTTGGTGGAGGGGATCAGAGGGTCCCCCCCCCCCCCACAATTGGGGACTGGAACTCACATGGGAATTGTCTTTTTTTACTCTTAAAAAGGTGGTTGACATGCTGTGTTGTGGTTTACAGCAAGACTCTGATATCTTTGCCTTTCAGTTTTATCAAACCCTTAACCTTAATGGTTGGTTGCATAGTTTACCATCACACATCAGACGAAAACCCTTAATAGGTTGTCTTTTATGGTATGTTTGTTAAGGGGCAGTGAATCGGTTCTCTCCCCCCTCAGAATCTTAGACCATCATACATTCTAGGCTTTAACATATCTTCTTTTTCGCATTTACTGGCTGTAAAACTCAGATGGAAAAGTTCTGTTTTCTCATTCTACTCTGAACTTTGATCTTATCACAGAACTCACATTTTTCATGCACATCCATTTTACAGGTCTGCTTTTTTTGGCCCCCCCCCCCCCCCCAGGTAGATTGACTTTTAGTGTGTGAAGAAAACGCCTCTAATTGGTCGCCTTGTATGACATGCTTGTTGTGGAAGTGGCTTGGGGAGGGGGGGGGAGGAGTAATGAGTCTATTCCCTGACCAATAGTAGCCTAGAATCTTAGGTCTTCACATATTGTAGGTCTTCACACATTGTAGGTCTTCACACATTGCAGGTCTTCACACATTGTAGGTCTTCACACATTGTAGGTCTTCACACATTTTCAGGTCTTCACACACTGCAGGTCTTCACACACTGCAGGTCTTCACACACTGTAGGTCTTCACACACTGCAGGTCTTCACACACAGTCAGATCTGTAAAATGGACTAGCATGCAAAGCTTTAGTTCAGAAAGTCCAGAAGTGGACAAAAAGCCAGAACTTTCTGCCAGAGTTCTGCACAGTGCTTATAAGGGCTTTTGGTACATTGTGCTGTGGTTTACAGTAAGGCTATGATGTTTGCTCACTTCTTCCCAACAAATCAAGGCAAACCATTTATTAGTTATCCTTTATCTTATGACATGCTTGTTGACGAAAAGTGGGTCTGCACACCCCACCCCCCCCCCCCCATTTCCCTAATAGGACTACAAAATCCACATATGCTAATGTGGACACCATTTACCCCAGTTTAGTCCTTTGGGTTGGACAAGATAATATTTATGTGACATTTATTACTATTTCACAGAACAAGAGGCAAAGAAGCAGATCTTAGTACCAGTAGAAACTGACGAGCAGAATGGAAATGGTAAATATTACTGTAAATCTAAATTATAAAACTACCCCCTATAGGGGAGAAGGTTAATGTATTTCCACAACAGATACTAATGTTGAACACAAAACAGATGATTTCCAGTGGGGGTGAATAAATAGGAGAAATATATGGGAACCCACTGGTAACAACAGTTCACAGATAAAGGAGCTGATGCCATATTGGACTCAACCTGAGAAGAAACAAGAGAGCATGAGTATAAAAAAACACACAAAGGAGGATCCTTTTTTATGTCTTTAGGATATTGGGCATTTAGTGCTATACCTATATTTGTTAGATGCCTGGCTCTCTAGCGTAGTTGGATAAACCGGATTGCGCGGTGACCGAGTGACAAACTCCTTGTGGTCCGGGTTCACTCCCGGGGGTAGGCAGAAAAGTCATATTTCTCCCAGATTTACGGTATTTACAATGGAATCAAGGCCGACAGGTTGCGATATCCATAATACCGAGCCAAAGGGTTAACAACACATGGCTTCTGGATACTAAAACAAACAAACAATATTTGTTAGACCAGTCAAGACTCAGTGGGTGATGTTGTCAACATCACTCCAGCCAGGTATATTTCCCAGGACTTGAGCTGGTATCCATTTAAGGCTGGGCCGACCTGGGAGACAATTACTAAACAGGAACTGTAATGGGAGATATAAGGACTAAGGAAGGGAAAAAGAAACCCTAAAAGGAATGCTGATTAGAGAGGCCAAAGGGGACTGGATTTCATCAATGATATTGAATTGATTGCACAGGACAGAATGACATGGAGGAACATACTGCGAGCCCTGTGTGACATATAATGACACCACAGGCCACTAATAACAATAGGGTTAAAGGGTAAAGTTGGAAGGATCAACCTCATTGCACCGGGTTTTATTCCATATGGCTCGGTCTTTCTTTGCAGAATGGCTAGCTGCCTGCCGAGAGCGCCACGCAGAGCACGAACTTCCTAGTTTCGGCGATGATCACCAGGGATCTCCATAATAATTGCACTCATGAAGTGAAGGGCACAGCCGTGTAATGAACCCATGACCTTTAGAGTGCGAGAAAAACGGCTTGAAAGCTTTGCCACGGAGATAACAATAGTAGATACTGGGATATCAAGTGTTGTGCTTCTATGTAATTTAGGCCATAAGAAGTGAGGTGCGGTGCATCAGGCATTTGAGAAAAGCACCCATATTTTTACATACCAATCGTCAGTAGGATGGTAATGTGATCAGCAATATGCCGGCCGTCTTTACTTCCCCAGGACATACATCCTAGTTCCCATTTTCGGCTGGGTCAGCCTTCCATAGCATAGGGGACTGGCTGGGTCAACCTAGGAGCTAAAGTCAACTTTGAAAAACATCCACTTCAATGTGGATTTACACCCTAGACTTTCAGGCTGGCAGGAAAGCATCTAGCCACTACATTGCTACAACTTCTGGGATAGCAGATAGGGGTAACAGAAACAAAGGTTGTATTGGATGTCTTTATGGGATGTCACAAAACAGCCCAAGCATTTATTGGCTGGATGCCAGTCTCTAGAACAGAAAAGTGATTCCCAAACTGCGACGAGGCGCCCTGGGAAGTCGCAACCTCTTCACAGGGGTGCTGCAAAATATTCGAAGATACACAGGTTTTATTTTTTTAAATGATCTCTTACATACGAATAGTCCTGCTTTTACTTAGTTAGGGCACAGTGGAAAAATTTTATTTAAAAAAAGGTGTCACGACTTACAACAGTTTTGGAAACTCTGCTCTAGAAGACAAAGAGGACAGATGAGTTGGCAAGAGCAAGAAGTAATTCTCCGCAAATTACCTGTTTCTACATTTCTGTTGTGCTCCATACCGGTGGCAAGGCATTTGATTTTTATAATGATGTGCCTGTGGGTGGGTGTGTGGATGTATGTATTTATATGTGTCTATGTATGTATGTATGGGGGTCGTCGTGGCAGAGTGGCTAGATGCTTTGTGCAGATTGGAAGGTCGTGGGTTCGCTTCCTGGTGGAGCCGGACTTTTTTCAAAAATGACCTTGGCTCCCAGGTTGACCTAGCCTTGAGTGAGTACCAGGTGCATTCCCGGAAAGTAAAGGCGGCCGGCATGATGCTGACCACATCACCCATCTTGTGCCGATTGGTCTATAAAATATAGGTCTAGCCCTACATGCCCTATAAGCTTAAAGGCGTGGAAAAAGGTTCTTTACTTTACTTTTTTAACTTTGTATGTATATGTTTGTATAACTGAGTGGGTGGGCGAGTGTATGTGGGTGTGTATTTATTTTCTTGCGCGTGAGTGTGCGCATGCATTTTACCACCCCTGCTTTCGTGTTTTTTCTTGATATTCACAATATGCATATTATTATGTGAACATAACATGCTTTATTGTCAAAATACAACTGCCGTGTGAAAGCTGGATGTTTGGAAGGGCCAAATGTAAAACGGGCCTATGTGCCTAATTTGTGAGCCTTCGAAAATAAAGTTTATTTGTTCCCCTACCCTATAGGGAAATGTGATGATGGTGTGCTTTATATATCTTCCCTTCTCCCTAATGAGAAATGTGATGATGGTGTGCTTCATATATCTCCCCTTCTCCGTGTAGTGATATGTAATGATTATGTGCTTCATATATCTCCCCTTCTCCCTAAAGTGATATGTAATGATTATGTGCTTCATATATCTCCCCTCCTATAGTGATATGTAGTGATTATGTGCTTCATATATCTCCCCTTCTGCCTGTAGTGATATGTAATGATTATGTGCTTCATATATCTCCCCTTCTCCCTGTAGTGATATGTAATGATTATGTGCTTCATATATCTCCCCTTCTCCTATAGTGATATGTAATGATTATGTGCTTCGTATATCTCCCCTTCTCCCTGTAGTGATATGTAATGATTATGTGCTTCATATATCTCCCCTTCTCCTATAGTGATATGTAGTGATTATGTGCTTCATATATCTCCCCTTCTGCCTGTAGTGATATGTAATGATTATGTGCTTCATATATCTCCCCTTCTCCCTGTAGTGATATGTAATGATTATGTGCTTCATATATCTCCCCTTCTCCTATAGTGATATGTAATGATTATGTGCTTCATATATCTCCCCTTCTCCCTGTAGTGATATGTAATGATTATGTGCTTCATATATCTCCCCTTCTCCCTGTAGTGATATGTAATGATTATGTGCTTCATATATCTCCCCTTCTCCCTGTAGTGATATGTAATGATTATGTGCTTCATAGATCTCCCTTTCTCCATGTAGTGATATGTAATGATTATGTGCTTCATATATCTCCCTTTCTCCATGTAGTGATATGTAATGATTATGTGCTTCATGTATCTTGCCTTCTCCCTACAGAGAAATATGATGATGATTTTGAAGCTGACAGCAATAAGTCTGACAGTAGCTCCAGCAGTTCAAGCAGCTCAAGTTCTTCAGAGTCTGATACAGAAGGTAAGTGATTTCCAAACTTATGTGATTTACTGCTGTGGATTTCATCACGTGTGTTCACGTTTGAATTATAATCCTGTAGTTCTAAAAACCCTAGTTCTGGACAATTCACATAAGAAAAGGTTTCAATAAATAACCCTTTTATGCAGGTCACATAAAATGTTTAACATTTTATTTTGATATATTAAAAAAGAAACACACACACATTTTTCTGGAAAATATGTAGAGTAATCAATAAACATGAACAGTGAAGAATTAACTGGATTTGATTCCTCTGGGCTTAGCAATTTTGTTGGGTTACTCATACCATGACTGTGTGACCTCATCAGAATTCTAACACTAAGGCTAGGGGCAAATTATGATGTGAGAATGGCTTTATAATAGCCACTTTGTTCACAAAAAACTCCTTTAATCATATTCTTACTTAAACATTGTGCAGGCCCAAACACAACCAATAGTGCTAACTAGGGGGTCTCATAACATCACTGTAGAAATGCCAGATGTGTGGCATTTATGTGATAGGGCCACTCCAGGATGTGCCGGGTACACAGCTTCTGTAGGCACGCAGTTTAAGCGCATAAGGACAGTCATTCTGTCTGTTCCTCTAACCACACAGTGATAACTGTTGTTGTCTCTATTTCATTAGTGACCCAGAGACAGTCATTTCATTCTGTTTAATGCATGTGATTTATTACTTTTGAGCTTCATAAGATGTTCATATGTGAATTAATAATTCAGGTGTAGTAATCTTTGTTTCTGTTTTGATAACCTTTTGAAACCAAACACTTTCTCACATTGGTTCATCACCATGCCGCCTATTTTTTTTTCCAGTCTATTCTGTTGATTTAATTTGATTCTGTATTGGTAGTCACCACTGCAAAATGGTTGAGCTGTTTTGCCTCATGTTATTGGTGTGTTTTTAGATTGCGCCGTTGAATTCATGCATGCAGTTTATGTTAGGAAGATCTTGGGGTGACGGCGGTGGAGGGGTGGGGGGTCACTGATGGAAGAGTGCATGCTTTGTGTGGCACTGCTGGAAGGCAGCCAACCAGTCCGTAGATAAAGATCCGCCTATGTGAAAAAGTGAAATAGAACTGTCTTTAATGACTTATTTCCCACCTATAGGATTGATACTGGACATGGGAGCTATGAGCCCAAGGATTTAAGACTGTATTGCTAGTTCTGTTGCCTCAGACTGTGGGTTAGGTTTTTTTTTTTTAGCTCAGACATGAAAAAAAACTCCATTCTTTACTGGGGGGTCAAACCTAGTCACCTATATGAGAGACCAGCCCTTTAACCACTTGAAAATCATTTCAGCTCAGTGATGTTGTTCCTTTGATGCTTAATTCACATACTTAATGTGTTGCTAGCAAGCTCAACAGTTCTTCACACATCTGTTAGTCACCTGATGACCGTTATCTTTGTATTTTCTGATGTGGTCGATTGCTGGTGTTTGACATTTTTATTACTATTGAACTCACACAACTCACCTTATGCAACAGTGCTTTTATTATGCCATTGGAGGAGCCACCTAATGTGTGAATCTATAAGATGTTTTATTTCTTTGGTCCATCACAAGTGATAAGGACTGGCCCTTTAATCCAAAAGTAGTAGAGCGCTATTTATTGGTCTGTGGATGACTGCCAGCCTTAGCATAGAATGTGGATCAGGAAATTGGGTTGCACCAGTTGGGGGATTCAATTCACTGTCTTTTCTGGTTTTTCTTTGTTGAACTGCTGCTGCTGTTTTGGTCACCTTGCATGTTGCCGCTAACTGATGAAGATAAGAATACCAGGACAAACAGTCACATACAGTGATTTCCCTGGCATCAGTATCAAATTCCAAATGCTTTTAACAAGACCATCTATTGTCTCAGTGTTTCAGTACGTGTATGATGTGTTTTTGTATGGTTTAAATTTGGACTGAGCATACTAAAGAAACCTGGCTAAATATTATAACATGTATTATTATAACTGCTTCTTTAGAAGTTATAGACCCATGCTTTTTCATTGTGGTTAAGAATCTATAGGCATCTAGAACAAAATCTTCTGGCACTGAAAGAGTTAAAAATGACAAAGTTTAAAAAGTATATGCACAGGCTTGACCTGAGTAACTTCACACTGTGTCCTTCTGGGCCGAACTTACAAACCAAAGAATATGCCCTGCAAGACTGTCCCTTGTACAACCCATCAAGAAAAGAAACACTCGCCCAGTGAGTTAATACCATACTCCAAGCTGTATAGAGCTAAAGAAGAACTAAAAAAAAAAAGTTAAAGTTTATCAAAAGAACTTCTCATGTGGGAATCAGGGATGCGATCATGAGAAGAAGATGAAGAAGAAGAAGAAGAAGAGCAACAAAGCGATATATGCTAATATAAAAAACTTCTTCTTTTGCCTTGTATCTCCAAGAGGAGCATAGGCCTCAGCAATTTCCTGTCAAGCTTTGTTTTTTGTTTTTTGTTGACTTGCAAATTAGGGAATGTCTTCTGTCGAGCTAATATGAATAATTATTAAGTAAACACAAAAACCAAATAGGAAGTTTGGCTCATAACAAAACAAAACAACAGAGACACACCACAAATAACAATCAAATATTCTAATTCAAGTCTTTATTGAAAAAGAAAAGAAAAGACAACGGCCAGTTACTTCCTGCATTTACCACTGTTGATATGTGTGCAAGGTAGCTTTTGAGCCTGGGAGTTTAGGGTCGCATTGATGTCTCCAAGGCCTGTGCAGTTTATGATTTTTTTCCCCCTGTCAGAAAAAAATTCAACAATTTTACCTAGGATTCAAACCTGGGTCTCCCATATATGAGCGTAGCATTGTTAAAACTCTTCGGCCAGCCACTCCTCAGAAGTCTTTATTAACGAACAAAATCATCAGACACATAACAATCCCACAGAAAACTAAATTAATCGACCCTAGAGAACTACATCATCATCAAAAGCCTTAACCACTGCGTGGGTGATCATGCCTCTCCATAATCTGTGATCTGCAACTGCGTGGGTGATCAGGCCTCTCCATAATCTGCGATCTGCAACTGCGTGGGTGATCATGCCTCTCCATAATCTGTGATCTGCAAAATGCTCTGCGATCTGCAACTGCGTGGGTGATCATGCCTCTCCATAATCTGCGATCTGCAACTGCGTGGGTGATCATGCCTCTCCATAATCTGCGATCTGCAACTGCGTGGGTGATCATGCCTCTCCATAATCTGCGATCTGCAACTGCGTGGGTGATCATGCCTCTCCATAATCTGCGATCTGCAACTGCGTGAATCAGCTCATGTGTTGACACCCCTCCATGCCATGACAAAAGACTGTCAAGAATCTTCTCACTCTGTCTTCCTCTATCCCTCTTTCCACAGATCTTTCCAGTGGTCACAACATGTTTCAAGCTTTCTCTTCACATAACGTGACCAAAAAATTATGACTGGTTCTAATGTTTGTGATAAGTTGTCTTCAAACCCTCGCCTCGAAGACAACTTATCACAAACAGGCAGTCAGAACTAGAAAACTACAGGGAGTGCTTAAACCATAAGTCACAAAACAAAGGTTTGCATATCAGGTGTTTATATATTGTAGGAAATAATTATACTATCCCAGATCTGTTTTAAAATCCAAAAGATAGATTACACAAAATAATTATTACAGTTACTTAAAAACCACACTGAAAATTTACTACCATTTAAAATGTTTGCTCCTACAATCTGTTACAATTAATACATAATCTATGCAGGGTAGTTAATAAACCAAAAATATCCAATAATGAAATAAAAAAAAAAAAAACTGTATACATTCCTTTAATAAACTAGATGGATTAAAAGGATATCGCCATATAAATTACAAATACTAATCCGCATTACCAAAAAAAATATAAAAAGAAACAAACCCACTCATGTTTCTTTAAGTTACTAGAGAACACAAAGAGCTGAACGTGGTCTTTGTAGATCAAGAGAAGGCATTCGACCGTGTGGACAGAGATGTGCTGTGGAGAATTCTTGACGATTACGGAGTGCAGGGTCAATTATTAGACAACATCAGAGCCCTCTATGAAAAAAGTGAAAGTGCAGTAAGAACATCTAGTGGTCTTTCTGAATGGTTCAAAGTCACAACTGGTGTCAGACAAGGATGTGTACTGTCACCATTACTTTTCATAACATACATGGATAAGATCACTGTAGAAGCAAACCCAGACGTGTATGCTATAAACGAATTACTTTTTGCTGATGATCAAAGCATACTGTATCAAAATGAATATGATCTACAGGAACATCTGACTACTCTCAACAACAGCTGTTTACAACATAATATGAGAATCAGTACAGAAAAAACAGAAGTTATGAAGATCAGCAGAACACACAGGCCACTGAATATAAATGTTGGAAGTGCCAAAATCAAGCAAACCAAAGAGTTCAAATACTTGGGCAGTATATTTACAGAGGATGGAAGAATGGACAGAGAGATAGAAACAAGAATACAGAAAGCATATGCTGTCACATACCAACTATCACCTCTGCTTAAACATCCAGATATAACCATGAAGACCAAAAGACAATTGATAAACACCATCTTCATTCCAACACTCTGCTACCAGTGCCAAACATGGACAATCAACAAGACCCATGAAAGAAAAATAGAAGCCTGTGAAATGAAATGTCTAAGAAAAGCAGCGAACAAGACCAGACTAGACAGGATAAAGAATATAGACATTAGAAACACTGTCAAAACTACGCCATGTTTAGACTACATAGAAGATCAAAGAATGAAATGGTTTGGACATCTAACCAGGATGAAAAATGATCAAATAACATCACAAATTTTCAACCAAAGAAGCTCAGGATATAAGGCAAGAGGAAGACCAAGGAAACGGTGGATTGACGGGGTCTCCGAAACCTGCCAAAAGCATGGCCTCAGAACATCAGATGCTGCCCGCCTTGCTTATGACAGGAACTTGCATCTCCCCACAACGCTTAGCGGCATACGTGGAAGGAAAAAGTAAGTAAAAGTAACTAGAGAACACTTTTGTTACAACTACAAGCGCATAATCAGTAACTACAAATGCATTCTCTTACAATTTTTTCACTATCAAAGAGAGGTAATCTGCATTGATTTGTCTTTGTTTCAGAATGATTGCCCCTGAGCTGCCCCACTAAGTGCTAGGATATTACAACAAATTCAGACATTTATTTCAAATTTCTTTTTGTATTTTTTTTATTTAGTTGCTTTACTTGCTAACATATGTATGCATACATCATAAATGATGGGATAGAATAAACTGTACACAATTTAAAAAAAAAAAACATTAAATCACAAAATATGTTGGCCCCTAAGAGCATTGCCGATAATTGTTGTGCTTTGTTTTTGGAAAAGCTTTATTGACAGAAGAATTAACCCCTTCAGTGCCAAGCAAATCACTACTTGTTTGTTGGTTCCACTTTAACTAACATAGCCGTCTGTCTCCTGTACTGTCGGCCATGTCTGATACAGATATTCTGCGAATTAAAACCCAGTATGGAGATGCAGGGAGAATGACCGTGGCGTAGTGGCTGGACGCTCGCATGCGGATTGGAAAGTTGTGGATTCGCTTCCTGGTGGAGCCAGACTTTTTTCAAAAATGACCTTGACTCCCAGGTCGACCTAGCCTTGAGTGGGTACCAGGTGCAGTCCCAGGAATTAGAGGCAGCTGGCGTGATGCTGGCCACATCACCCATCTTGTACCGATTGGTCTATAAAAATATAGGTCTAGCCCTATGTTCCATACACCTAAAGGCGTGGACAATGGTCCTTTACTTTTTACTTTACTTATGGAGATGCAAGCCTGTTAGTCCAGCAAGTGTATGAGTGGTGTAGGGAGTTTCAAAACAGCGTGCCTTCTGTGACAGAATGCTCATGACCGAGTTCCTGATCTGGTTGTGAACAGTCTGCCACAGAGGTCATGCCATTAATATGTGCTCAACACTCTTGACATCTTTAACAACAATACTGACAGGTTACCAGACAGTTGTATGGTTGCTGGAATTTATCTGTCACTTTTAAATTTTTAATGTGAAGCCCTCTGGTATATTCAGTCTGAAAGTGTCAAGAGAAGACAACCTGTCCATAAACACTGAACTCTCTAGTGCAGATGTTCTGAACCTTCCTAATACCGCAACCCTTTAATACCGTTCCCCCATGTTCTGGTGACCCCCAACCATAAAATTATTTCCATTGCTACTTAGGCGACCCCTGTGAAAGGGTCATTCGACCCCCAAAGGGATCGCGACCCATAGGTTGAGAACTGCTACTCTGGTGGATACAATTTGGGGGCATCTGATACATTAGAAGCTTTTTTAGCATAGCATAGTTAGGTTTGGTTATATTTGGCTTTTGTTAGTTTTTGCAGCTGATTCTACATAACCATAAGTAGAGACTAACACTTTCAGTCACAAGCAGTGCACCATATATCCTCTTCTTCTACCTCATAAAGGGTACTTGGCAAGTTATGTTGAGGTTTGCAACAAGGCTGTGATATCTGCATTTTTTGGTCCACCACATCCAATTTCAGCAAACCCCTAATTAGTAGCCTTTTGTGTCATGCTTGTTAAGGATTGGTGGAAAGGGGGTGGGGGAGGGGAGCTAGATTTTTCTCTTTTCCCCAAGAATGGTGCACTGGAAACCACATGCGGAATGGCACCATTTATGACTGGCCATTCTTCTTGGCTGAACTTTTCATAAAAATGACCGTGGCTGCCAGGTCAACCAGACTTGAATGGGTACCAGGTAAAGTCCAGGGAAGTAAAGGCGGCTGGCCTGATGCTGACCACATCATCCACTGAGTGCCTGTTGGGCTGTACAATTTAGTTCTAGCCCTATATGCCCAATACACCTGGTGGCGGGGAAAAGGGTCCTTGACTTACTGTTTTTCACTTTACTGCTGTGTGCATAGGTTTTCATACACTGTGTGTCAAATCAAAGATCTTGTCTGCTCAATATGTGATGAAACTAAGGACGCATGTCAGTTATACCTCAGTCAACCAAAATCCATTGCAACAGACTTAAATAGTTACCATCATTATTGTAATAATGGTGTTAATTTCTGTTAGTTGTTCAGTCAGTATCGCAGAAAGGCAATTTTCTTCTTCTCTTCAGATCTGTTGGGATACAGTTTTGACCTCTCTGTTATCTCTACTATTCTCCCTGTATGCTAAAATCCTTGCAGTCTTTAGCCCTCATGATACCATTGATTAGGGATGATTTAAACAGATGATAAATTTCATAACCATAGAAATGAGATGTCTGGGAATGGTTGCAGCAATGACCATAGGAGATGAAATCAGGAATGGAGTCTAAAGACAAAAAGTTGTCACAGAACTAATTCTAAATTACATACAAAGACAGCAAATGAAATTGTTTGCCCACATAGAATGCTTTGTGACGCTATATCATTCAAGGCATGCACAAAAAGTGGAGAGGGATATAGAACCTAAGGTAAAACAAGAACAAGATGGAAATATAGCAGTAGAGAAACTATACAACATCATGATGTATTTATGGTCAAGGTGGCCAGAAGATAGGGAAGCAGAATCTTATATCTCCCTTGACAGTCAAAGGAGCAAAAGAAGAAGGAAAGAAGATGATGAATTTTGTTATTGTTTCTCACTCTCATTCTCTGCTGTGTGCATAGGTTTTCATATACTGTGTGTCAAATCAAAGAGCTTGTCTGCTCAATATGTGATGAAACTTAAGGACGCATGTCAGTTATACCTCAGTGAACCAAAATTCCTTGCAACAAACTTAAATAATTACCATCATAATTGTAATAATGGTGTTATTTTCTGTTAGTTGTTCAGTCAGTATCGCAGAAAGGCAACTTTATTCTCTTTTAGTTGTGGCAAGTTTTTGCTTCTGACAGTAGTTAGCATTTTCCTCCATATGTAGACTTAAAAGATGTAGTTCCGTCACCTAGCTACTGAGTTGACACTGCGAGCTGTGGATTTCATCTGGAATACTGTTTGACTGACCAACATAGTTTGTGTTGTGAACTGCAGATTCAGAAAATGGCAAGTGGCCTTTTGCCAGAGAACTTGTAATGCCTTATGCGATTAATTGCATGTTCAACTACTGATAAGTGGTAACCACTGCTTCCATCGATGATGGACTGCACTTCTAGTGTCGGACTGTTTGTGCTGGCACTTCTTATGGTTGCCTTATGCATGTAATGCATGTGTATGCTATTGGATTTTGTAGAGACTTCAATCTGTGCCCAGTTTTTTTCTTTACAAGGGACAGTGATGGAATTTCTGTGTGGTTTTTGTTGGCCCAGGAACAGAGCAACTATGGGGTCACCTGTTTGATATGAAGTTTGAACTGCGATTACCTGATTGTGTTAGTTGTTAAGTGGCATAACTTCTCCCTTTATTGCTCATCCCTTTCTTCTAATTCTTTTATATTTTGCCTTTTGGAATCAGGATAGAAAGAATTTTGATACAAGCTGTTATCGGTGTTTTATATAGCACTGTTTTCATTACTTCTGGTACAATTTTATTAACTTTTTTGAGGAATGGAGAAATACTTTGCTTTTTCCTGCTGAATTAAAGGGATACTGCTTTCTGAAGAGCACTGTATTGTGGGAGTCATGACCCACATCTGAACGCATTTACACGCTTCTTTATTGTTAAGTCCTGCACTAGTGGTTTTTGATTTTGTTTTCTGATATCTTTGTCAGGAAGTACATTTTTTGCCTTATTGTTTTCAGCAGGCATTTAATCTCTGTTGTTGCAATTTTTATTAGATCTCCTGTAGTTTATGTCCAGCTCTGGAGCTAGGAGTGTAGATCGTGAAGGAAAATTTGAACAACGCTCTTTTTTGTTATTGATTTTTTCTGTTGGTGGTACATATTCATGTTATTTATTAGTTATGATCCAACTTCATAGTAAATAAGCTAACCTATGATTGCTCAGCTCCTGTTCCAAAGAAAATCAGGACCCTTTGGGAGCAGTGCGGAGGCATAAATAGCTCATTACGGTCTGAGGAGAATGGGCACTGCTGATAGTTTTCAGGAGATTTGGTTGACCCTCAACACTCAAGGGAAAGGATAGTTGGATAAGGGAAAGGATAGTTGGATGTACATTCAGACAGTGACTGATGCAATCGGAAATGAAACTCTTCACTTGTTGCTGAAGATGGGGACGGAGCGCTTATGCAAGTGTCTTGAGTGCTATGATGTTGATTCTTTATTCAACATTCAACGTTATATCACACCATACAATAGACCCTCTGCCATTATGAAGATTGTGGTTTAGGTGAGTAGTTAAGGGCTTTCTGGAATCTGATGTGTTGGGCCAAAACGCAAAGATATAACAGCCAAGCTATAAACCACAACATGGCAACCACACTTTTAAAGGTGAATGCAGAAGAAGAAGGTGATGTGTGCCCAGTCTTGTTACTGGCATTGTTGCAGTATTGGTGTTGTGACATCTGCCCGTCTTATCACTGGCATTGTTGCAGTATTGGTGATGTGACATCTGCCCAGTCTTTTCACTGGCATTGTTGCAAGTGGTAATATTGGTGACATGTTGTGCAGTAATTTGAACAGCTGTGTTGCAAGTTCACAGTTCTGAATTACCCTCAGGTTCTTGTGACATTTGCAAGGGAACTGCGAATTTCTCCTGCCTGAACATTGACTGGAGACAGTCTTTCACAAGACGAACAAAAAACTGTAATCTAATAAAAGCAGTTAGACGTAGACCAGCAGTTCTCAACCCGTGGGTCGCTACCCCTTTGGGGTCCAAATGGCACTTTCACAGGGGTCGCCTAAGACCATCGTAAAACACATATTCACTGAAGTTATGAAGTAGCAGCGAAAATAATTTTGTGGATAGGGGTCATCACAACATGAGGAACTGTATCAAAGGGTCAAGGCATTAGGGAGGTTGAGAACCCCTCACGTAGACAGTTTTTTTTTCGACACGTGAGAAGGAGTTGACTAAAACAACTTGGTAATGACTGGCAAGATTGATGTAAACAAAAAGATCACGAAATATGCAAAGATTTCCAGATTGATCGGCCGTACGGTTGAAGTAGACAAGAGCAGGGACCCTATCCATGGTTCTGAAAATCATGTGAGATGGGCAGATGACAGCCTATGCCGAGTGTCACAGCATATGATAATATGGTAGTTTGATCATTTAATTTTTTATATCTCTCTCTCTTCTCATATGCCCTTTATCGTCCAGTAGAACATAGAACGCATACACATGTCGTAGTTGTAACAGACTCTGAAAGCATGCTGAGAAAGGTGAAGACTCGATACTTCGAGCAGAGTGGCAAGCTTCACTGGGAAGGTCATGGGTAGGGAGCATAATTTGGATCTTTTCTCGAGGCCATGCTGGTTTAGTGGGTAATGAACAGGCAGACAGATTTGCTGGATCTGCACCACTGGGTGGTGAATTGATTCATGACAAGGCAGATGTGGTCAAGGCCCTTTAGGAACAAGCAACGGAATTAGTAGAGAAACAAGATTATTATGGCCTGGAGAGAATGAGGCACCTGGGTCTGGCTGGCTCACTACACTCAGAGGAAAGGCAAGACGGACATATAACCAGATTGTGACCAGTGCCATCAGTACTGGAACTCTGCGCTGGCTGCTGAAGATGAGGACGCAACACACCTGGGAATGCCCCAAGTGCTGTGATGTCAATTCTTGACTCAACTCAACTCAACAGAGACTTAGGACTCGAACCAACTATCACCATGTTGACCTATCCTCTGCAATTGCATACACCTTATTCAATGTTCTTTCCATCTTTTTCAAGTTCACTTCTTAGCTCACCTTCTCCATGCGTTATTTTGCCTACTTTTCATCCCATATGTTTTTTACCTATTTTTTTTATCCAGCCACTGGTGGTGGGGGGGGGGGGGGGGGGGGGTTTCCGGTGAAAAGGCATTATAGGTGTATTGTTCGCAGGTTTTCTGAATGTCTTTCCTAAATAATGACTTAATTGCTTATGTAATGTATTTTATTTTCTCTGTATTCTGCGTGTATTTTCATTGCTGGTAGTTTTTCATTTCCAAAACTTGTGTAGATCCTGCAACAGTTTTCTTTATTTGTTTAAACTTTGTAGTTTCGTAGCAAAGCGAAACCGTTTCATACATCTCAAATATAGCAGTATCACATTTACAATGAGGTTATTATTCAGTCTAGATGCAGTATTTACTAATTTAGAGTGACAACTGGTTCAGACAGAACGAGTTAAAGTGACAACTGGTTAAGACAGAATGAGCTAAAGTGACAACCTGTTCAGATATTATGACTTATCCCCATGTGGGTTTCAGGGGGCCCCATTGTGAGGGGAAAAGGAATAAACCCACACCCCTTTCCCCTTTTCCTCTCGCCAGTAACCATATCATAGACCCCAGCTAATTAGAAGTGGATGAACTGGAGGAACTATCACAGTTTACAGCCTGTGAAAGGAAAAAAAACAAAAAACAAAAACAAGAGTAAGAAGAAGAAGAAGAAGTTAAAATAAAATTGTCTGGGACTGCAGTAGTTGACTTTGAAGTCCTGTAGTAATCCCTGAAATAGTTTTTGAAAAGTTCGCTGTATAACCTTTACAGGACTTTGCAAACCAAAGTATTTGTTGGCTGTTTATTGCTTTTGCTAGCTATTTTTATAGTTGGTATTTTGCCATTACTTTTTGAACAGTTGACTTGCCATACCGTTGTTGAAATAAACGGAACTTGATCTGCTGGCAAATCACCTGCAGATGATTCGTCACTTCCCGCTGCGTCACTATGTTGATCCAGCTGCTATTCCAATTTGTACACTTTCTCCCATAAAGCCCTAACCACGTCTGTCTTATCGTGCACCAAAATTCCACCAAGTTGTGCAGAACCAGCTAGTCTGTCTGCCTGTTCATTTCCCAACACACCAGCATCACCAGAGAAAAAAAAAAAAAAAGCTCTGGACAGTGCTCCTCACCGGTGACCTAAGCGAAGCATGCCTGACCTCACATTCTTCAGCATGCTTTCTGTATCCCCATAAAAATAAAAAAAAAAAATAAAAAAACGCAGAACGAGAAGCAATAACAAAGTTTTTAATGTGTTTAAATCAGTAGTATTTACTGGCATTATGACGATGAATAGACAACATTGGTGTTATAGATAGAATTAATACTCGCGTCAAGTTTGTTTTATTTTTGACATAATTATGTCCTGAATTAGGCTGTGTACTGTTATACAATAACATGTTTTTTTGTAGAGTGTTAAAGTTAATAAAAGTTGTCAAGTAAATTTGTATTGTTTTAGTTGTACTTCTGTGAATAAGTATATTAATTGTGGCAAACAAGAATCGCACTGACAGTAATGGCAGAGGTCAAGTACTCTTTCCAGCCTAAGTAATGCTTGGGTGTTACTTACTTTTCTCTTTAATCCGAACCATTGCTCAGTTGCTGTTTAAAAAAAAAAATTATATTCGGTCAGTATACTCAAGAAATCTGGCGTTTCCATTCTTATTGTTTAGCAAGCAAACTACCACCTATGTAAAATTGGCCAATATGTCCATGCTATGTGCGTCAATTTCTTTTCCCTCAAATGGCTACAATTGCAGCTGGTTTTCTACAAAACATCTTTCAGAATCAACAATATGTGAGCTACTAAGTCTTCGTATTGAGCATTAAACTGTCTACTACTACTACCGCCACCACCATCACGTCTTCTTCCTCTTCTCTCTTTCTCCCCTTCTTCCTTCCTCCTTCTTTCTCCTTTCTCCTTCTTTCTTCTTCTTCTCTTCCTCCTCCTACTCCTTCTTCTTCTTTTTCTGGGTTCATACCATAAAAATAGCGGTTGGTACATTATGTTGTAGTTTACAGCTGAGCTGCAACATCTGTTCCTTTTGGCCCAACAAAACCTGTGTCAGCAAACCCTTAATTAGTCGTTTGTAAGGAGGCATTAGGTGTATTCTTAATTTGCTGAACCCACAAGGGAGATGTTGGACTCTAATAAATATTATTCAATTTATAGCAAATAGGTCTGCCCACAGTTCCCCTTTCCTGTGATAACGAAAACCACACAGGATGTCCATAACTGGCCCCTACAAAAAAAACTTGACCCCTAAGTCTTAGCAAAGCCAATACCATACCTACGAATTAAATGCATAAGGCAGCCATCAGAAGTGGCAGTACAAACAGTCCAAAACCAGAAATTTGATTCGTTGTCGATGGAAGCAACAATTACAATAGACCAGTAGTTGTATAAACACAATTAATCGCATAATTTCTCAACAGACCACCATTTTAAAAATCTGAAGTTCACAATATAAACCTCGTTGGGCCCAGTCAAAAATCATTCTAAATGAAATTGGCAGCTCACAGTGTCGCATCATGCACTCAACTCAGTAGCCTCGCCACGGAACTACCATATTTGTCGATATATAAGAAGCTCCCTTGTATAAGATGCACCCCAGAAGTTGAAAGATACTTTCCAGAAACAACCTCAAATTAAATTATTGCATCCATTTCAGTGTATAAGTAACACAATTGTTTTTTAAAGCTTTTGGAAGGTTAGCTTTGTTCATTTTGCGCAAAACATCCCTATATTGAATGTTGAATTAAGAATAGAAATCACAGCACTTGGGACACCCCCCATAAGCGTCAGTCTCCATCTTCAGCAGCATGCGAAGAGTTCCAATTCCGATGGTACCAGTAACTGTCTGATGGTACACCCGTCTCGCCTTTCCCCTGAGTGTCGAGCATCAGCCAGATCCCATTGTAACTCCTCGCAATGCTATTCTCCTCAAACTGATATGATCTATCTGTTCCTCGGCACTGTTCACTTGCTCCCAAAGGGCCCTTATAACACCCAGGTTGTCATACATCAGTTCACCAACAAGTGGTGCAGATCCGACCAGTCTATCTGCCTGCTCATTTCCCAACACACCGGCATATCTGGAGAAAATATCCAAAGGAAATGTCCCTATGAGACCACCAGAGCATTATTGTTTTTTCATCACATCTTCTTACCTGTAATTTAAAACTTGCAGTGTAGCAATGTCGGCTCTGTGGCTAAGAAGATGCGAACGCTTCGTAATTCCGGGATGCTGGGTTCGATCCCAGCTGCGGGCCATACGCCTTGCGTTGGTTTCGACAGTGGTATCAAGAAAGCCAACCGCCCAGAAAGCAATGGCTAACTACTGGATGTACATTTGCCTAGAAAAACCACACAACAGCCACGGGCTGTTGGGGTTGGTTCTGCAACTTCCTGTAAAGGATACGCAACTAACCTATAATGTATGAATGCCGTTTACCACCATTTTCCATATCGCGGGCAACTATGATAAATGTGTTTCTGTTTGTTTAAATAACGGATCAACGTCATGACACAAGAGTGGTAACCCATAATTTCTCCGTTCTACTTCTAACTCAAGCCTGAGTCCGAAGAATCTCAGCTCGGTGCACGACTTCCGTAGCACCGGCGAGGATCCTGAAATACTTTGGGTAGATGTTTAATTTCAAATTTTGTCCAGGCAGCGCTGTTAGGCTACTTTTTATTTTATTTCCAACTGCCAAGGGATTTTTTTTAACATGCCCAACAATACACACGGGCATTCCACCTTACTACCCATAGACCAGGAAAAATTACTAGAAATCCACGTGAAAAAATCCCAACCTTCAAAATTAAGAGAACATGTAGGCCTATTTTCATTGTGTAAGACACAGTCTAATTTTAAGGCCTTAGTTAAGAACCAAAAAATGCGTCTTATACACCGACAAATACTGTATATCCTTTTAGTCTGCACGTGGAGGAAAATGCAACGGCTAACTATTGTCAGACGCAAAATCTTGCCACGACTAAGAACGGTAAACCTGCCTATCCACCATACTGACCGGAATAGTCAGGGGAAGGATGATTTTTGTTTAGCCTGGGCCGTTCTGTAATAATGCTATTCCACAGAGTTAATGCACTATGCTAAGAGCCTGTTTATGGAGTCAGTGCAAGGAGACTAAAGCAGTATTGAAGACATAATGCATGTGCAGTAAAAATTTCTTTGTTTTTCCTTCTTTAACCAAAACTAACATCACAGTAGCCACGACTCCAAGTCTGAAATAATCCCATCATCCTTACCCGCATAGGTGGTGAAGTGGTCAAGTCGTTTGCCTCGCGCTCTGAAGGTGGCAGGTGTGTTCCACGGCTGTGGCCTTCAGTTCACGAGTGCATTTCTTACAGAGGAATCGTTGCCGGAGCAACGGAGTTCATGCTCTGCGCGGCACTCTCGGCAGGCGGCTAGCTTTTCTGCGAAGAGAGACCGAGCAAAAAAGTCGATCCTCTTGACTTTAACCTTTTAACCTTTAACCTTTACCTCCATAAACCTGCAGGTGACACCTGGCTGGTGTAACTGTAAAGAGAGCCCTAATTATAATTTCTTTGAAAGTTGAAAGGGACATCTGGGATCTGGCTTGTTGGTTCAGGTTGACATTTGGTAATCGCAAAGTGGTATAGTAAATCTTAGAGCAATAATTTAGAGAGGACAAACAGATTGATTGAACGATTGAGATAATGCTCATTACATGTTTTAAATTTTCCGTGTGGGTTCCAGCGCCCCACTGTGGGGAAAACAAAGATAGACCCACTACCACCACAACAAGCATGTCGTAGGAGTCGACTGTTTGGTGTTTCCTTCGAAGTCGGAGTGCATCTGCCTGTGAGAGGCAAGGAACCAACAGTCTGCATACATAAAAGTCAGATCTATAAAACGGATGTATGCAAAACACTGAGGTTCTGAAACAATTTTAAAGTCCAGAAGTGGATGAACAACCAGAACTTTCCGTCGGAGTTTACAGCCAGTGAAGGCGAAGAAAAATAAAAAGATATATTTATATTTTGAATTTTGTTCTTCTTCTTTTTTTGTGTGTGCAGTGCCAGATTTTTCTGTTCTGCATGTCACATACTTTTATTTGAATTACATTTTTAAAATCTCGTTGTTTCTGGCGTGTAATTGTTCAGAAGTCACACCATTAGAGTTCTTACTATTGCCATCACATCACCATTGCGATTCTAGATTGTTTATTTCTGTATTTTTTTGCTGGGCAAATTACAGATCACTATATTTGTGTCACAATATAATTTGCACTGCATCTGAATGTTAGAATCCTGGAGACACAAGTTGGAGTAAACAACAAACATAGTTCACAGGTTAGTTACATAATTTGTTTTTAATTTTATGAGACTAAATTATTGAAATAAAACTGTATAGCAGTTGAAATGTATTTAACAGTTGTGTATTAGCTAGAGTATAGTATATAAGCTAGAGAAATAAAGTATACTATGCCCTTCAACATCTGCTAAAGTCAAAGTATCTGTCTCACAACACCAAGATCAAAATATATCAAACGTTGATAAGACCAGTCGTTTTACATGGCTCTGAAACTTGGGGCACAACTAAAAGAGATGAAGCCTTATTACAGGTTTTAGAAAACAGAATAATACGACGAATCTTTGGACCCATCAAAGATGCAAACAGCGGTGAATGGAGAGTGAGAAGCAACAGCGAAATTCATAATCTGTTTAAATCACCATTGATCACTGGCATCATGAGAGCTAATAGACTGAAATGGTTGGGACATATTGAGAGAATATCAGGTGACAGAGAAGTACAAACTGTATACACAAGGGAGATAGATGGTTGTAGACCACGAGGCAGACCTAGAAGACGATGGAGAGATATCCAGACAGACCTGCAAACACTTGGTGTCACCAACTGGAAAGAGAAGACCAACGAGAGAGATGAATGGAGGCGGGTGATATTTGCAGGAATTGACCTCAAGGGCTCGGAATGCTGAAGAAGAAGAAGAAGAAGTATTAGCTGAGTAGATTTTGTGTGTGTGTGTATCTGTATATGCCTGTGAGCATGCTTGTGAGCGCGCATGTGTGTGCCGAATGGGTGGGTGTGGTTGTTTTAACATTGTTGACATATTGTTTCACTCACCCTTGCTGTTTCTTTCACTAATCCTTGTTGTTTCTTTCACTCACTCTTGTTGTTTCTTTCACTCACTCTTGCTGTTTCTTTCACTCACTCTTGCTGTTTCTTTCACTCACTCTTGCTGTTTCACTCAATTATGCTGTTTGCTTCACTCTTCCTTACTGTTTCTTTCTCTCCTTCTAACTGTTTCTTTCTCTTTTTTTTTTTTTGCTGTTTGTTTCACTCAACCTTGCTGTTTTTTCACTAATCCTTGCTGGGTTTTTTTCACTCATTTTTGCTGTTTCTTTCACCCCTCCGTGCTGTTTATTTCACTCCTTGCTGTTCGTTTCACTCCTCTTTACTGTTTCTTTCACTCCTCCTTGCTGTTTCTTTCATTCTTCGTTACTGTTTCTTTCGCTGCTCCTTACTGTTTGTTTCACTTATCCTTACTGTTTGTTTCACTTATCTTTACTGTTTGTTTCACTTATCCTTACTGTTTGTTTCACTTATCCTTACTGTTTGTTTCACTTATCCTGGTTAAAAATATTCTCTTATTCAGGAAATTTTTATAAGCATGAACCACCAGAGGTGAATCCTCTGTGGCATGTCATTTGTTTATCCCTGTTTCTTGGGTCTTTTATCAGTTGTCCTAATTGCTCGTTCATATTTAATGCTTTCCTGGCAGTAACTGAGGCAGAAACCTGGCCGGAGCTACAGACCTTCACTTTGGCATGTTTATTGAGTGACTGAATGAGTCTGCTCGTGAAGACAATGAGGGATTGGTGTCTCTGAGATGGTCACAGCTGACAAAGATCAGTTTAATTTTCATGCTAGGGCATGCAAGTGTATAGGGGATGTAGTTGTATAGGGCATGCAGGTGTATAGGGCATGCAGGTGTATAGGGCATGCAGGTGTATAGGGCATGCAGGTGTATAGGGCATGTAGGTGTATAGGGCATGTAGGTGAATAGGGGATGCAGGTGTATAGGGGATGCAGGTGTATAGGGTATGCAGGTGTATAGGGCATGTAGGTGTATAGGGCATGTAGGTGTATAGGGGGTGTAGGTGAATAGGGGATGCAGGTGTATAGGGGATGCAGGTGTATAGGGGATGTAGGTGTATAGGGGATGCAGGTGAATAGGGGATGTAGGTGAATAGGGGATGTAGGTGTATAGGGGATGTAGGTGTATAGGGGATGTAGGTGTATAGGGGATGTAAGTGTATTGGGGATGTAGGTGTATAGGGGATGCAGGTGTATGGGGGATGCAGGTGTATAGGGGATGTAGGTGAATAGGGGATGTGGGTGTATAGGGGATGCAGGTGTATAGGGGATGCAGGTGAATAGGGGATGCAGGTGAATAGGGGATGCCGGTGAATAGGGGATGTAGGTGAATAGCGGATGTAGGTGAATAGCGGATGTAGGTGAATAGGGGATGCAGGTGTATAGGGGATGCAGGTGTATAGGGGATGCAGGTGTATAGGGGATGCAGGTGTATAGGGCATGCAGGTGTATAGGGCATGCAGGTGTCTAGGGGATGTAGGTATCTAGGGGATGTAGGTATCTAGGGGATGTAAGTGTCTAGGGGATGTAGGTATCTAGGGGATGTAAGTGTCTAGGGGATGTAAGTGTCTAGGGGATGTAGGTGTCTAGGGGATGTAGGTGTCTAGGGGATGTAGGTGTCTGGGGGATGTAGGTGTCTGGGGGATGCAGGTGTCTAGGGGATGTAGGTGTCTAGGGGATGTAGGTGTCTAGGGCATGCAGGTGTCTAGGGCATGCAGGTGTCTAGGGCATGCAGGTGTCTAGGGGAGGTAGGTGTCTAGGGGATGCAGGTGTCTAGGGGATGTAGGTGTCTAGGGCATGCAGGTGTCTAGGGGATGTAGGTGTCTAGGGGATGTAGGTGTCTAGGGGATGTAGGTGTCTAGGGGATGTAGGTGTCTAGGGGATGTAGGTGTCTAGGGGATGTAGGTGTCTAGGGGATGTAGGTGTCTAGGGCATGCAGGTGTCTAGGGGATGCAGGTGTCTAGGGCATGCAGGTGTCTAGGGCATGCAGGTGTCTAGGGCATGTAGGTGTCTAGGGCATGTAGGTGTCTAGGGCATGTAGGTGTATAGGGCATGTAGGTGAATAGGGGATGTAGGTGTATAGGTCATGCAGGTGCACAGAGAAATGAGCAAGCTGATTGGCTTAAAAGTAAGACTATTGTGGACGGTGGTGGATGAGCCATGGACCAGGCTGGTATTCCGAATCCTCTGTGATAAGTAAGACTTTTATGAGAACCAAATTATGATTGCGAATCTGCAACTAAGATCAAGAACAGCAGGTTGACATTGGTGTGGCCAGACAAGAGCACTATACTTGGGCCAAAGAAGAATATGGCAACACAGAACTAGTGTTATCAGATGCTACATGCTGTAGGATTTACTGAGGGGGGATCTGAGGATTTATGGACTGAACGATGTCATGTGTAGTGAGGATGATCTGTCAACTAACTAACTAAATTACTATACAATTATGATAATATCAGATTTTGAAGAGATAGTGTAGAGAATTTTTATTCTGACGATCACAAGGATTTCAGAATCTTACCTATTGTATTGTTTCTCTCTTATATTATTATGTGTAATTCATGCTAATTTCAATTAGTTTAAACTGTATTTTACTGATAATGTTTTTCATGCTTTCAGAGTCTGCATTTAATGGTCAAAGAACAATCAACCATCTTGCCAGGAAAGCATTTCATCAGCCGGTTGCCAGGCAGAGAAGTCAGACCAGAGTTACAGACAGGAAGAACACAAGCAGGACCAGGAATCTGGATGAGAACAGGAGTCAGAGTTCACTGAATACTAATGAAGTGTCCAGTGAGAACAGGAGTCAGAGTTCACTGAATACTAATGAAGTGTCCAGTGAGAACTACTTCTGCAGTGATAGTTATTACAGTAGTGATACTTTTTATAGCAGTGATACTTCGTACTACAAGAGTGATACTGTCAATGACTCTAGCTGTGACTATAAGAAGCTAGCCCTTTTAAAAATGATTGAAGAAGAAACAAAAAAGAAATCTAAGGTTACACTGGAGTTTCCTAAGCGAAGAAACAATGAAATTAATAATTTGGATGCTTTTATTAAAGAAAGAAAGTTTATCGATGAAGGAAGTAAAGGCAAAATGGTGTTTACAAAAAGGGAACCACAAAGAAGGATTCTGTCTCGTTCTACAACTGATAGAAATGTGCTTTCTAGCTTCAGCAGAAACAGTACACCAAGTGGGTCATTTGAAACATGCTCTGGGAGCTTGTATAAAACAGATGATACAGAGAATGAGGTTTCTGATATTGAGTCAGAAATAGCTTCATCTAAAAAGAACACGCCAGCTTGCGTGTTAACTTCGGCTAGTTATGGATGTTGTACTTCTGACATTGATAACACTTTACAAACCCGTGGGATCAGTCATATTTATCTAGGGATAGCTGATGGGGATTCTAAACTGTCTTCAAGGTGTGGTGCATATAATAGCTTTAGTAAATCACTGACAGAAATGAACGGCCATATAACACCAGTGAAGAGTCACAATAGCAGTTTCAGAACAAACTTAATGGAAGCAATGAAAGTTGAACAAGATAGAGATTGGCAAAATTATAGTCACCAGGATTTTGCCAGTACAAAGACTTTATCGGTTGGTAAAAATGGTAGAAGCAAACATCTAAACCCAGTTGCAATTGCTCAAGATAATCAGTTGGAGGTAAAGAAAAATGTCTTAATTGCTGTAGACAGTGACTCTGTGAATGAGAATGCAAGCCTCCTCAAAGAGGGCACAAGGGTTACAGACAAAAGTAACAGGGGAGATAAATCTAGTTGCTTGGAGGAATCTTCTGCAGAAGAAAGCAATAAAGTTAAGCATTGTAATGGTAAATTAAAAAATAGGCGAAATGCATGGGTGTATGCAGTTGGTAGTGATGGAGCTGGTTATCACATTAGTGGAATGAGCAAATACAAACTTGGGAAGCTAAAAGAAGAAATTAAAGACAGAGAACAACAACGAATTATCAAGAAGCTGGATGAACTGACAGAGAAGAAAGATGAGCCCAAGCATAACAGTGAAAAGAGCTCAAGGAAATCCCAAGGGAGGCTTAAGTATAATGGCAAAATTAACACTTTTCACATGGTTAAAACAGGGGAGAATGAGCATTTGATCAAGCAGGCTGAAGAGGATGCCAGAAGAAGGAAACTGGCAGATCAGAAGAGAAATCTGGTAGGTTCTACTAGAAGAGACTTGAGTCCACCTGAGAGAGTCATTCGTGGCTTTGCTGGCGACTCCGAAAGCAGCCATGAAGATATGTACACAGACCTGCCGGTTGAAAGCAAACCATCAAGCAGTTCAGATCCTAACAGTGGAAACAGATATCAGAGAGATGTGACTCCCATTGTCAGCTGGATGAGTCAAAATGCCCAACATCGTAGAGTAGAGGTGGATGAATCATTAACAGCAGATTTGCCTCCGCAGCATGGAAGTGAAATCAATAAAAAAGAAGAAATTATTGTAGAAGTTAATGAGGGTAGTAATAAAAATATAAGTGGAAATGTAAGAAGCAAAATCTTAGAAGAAACTGAAACAGGCAGTAATGTGAAGCAAAGTATTAATAGTTGCACTTCAGGAAAGAACTTTAATAGAAGTGATTACACCAAAAGGGATAACAAAGTTGTGCCTTCGTGTCACGAGATGCATGCTAAAGATTCCGTAAATTTTGAAAAGCAGTCAGTTCTAAAAATAACAGCATTTAGTCAAAAAAAGAGTTATACGAAGAGCAAATCACATTCAGATAATTATGTCAAGCAGTCACTGATTGACAGAACATTATTACCAAAACTAAACATGCGTGCTGAAAGTATGGATTGTACTGTGTTTGATAGCAAATTACCAAGTGTTGCAAAAGCTCCTTCGTATAGATTTTCTGTGAATGACAAAGAGGCAATTTCAGTCAAGACTGAAGAGTTATTTAAAGAAAAAGAAAATGAAAATGTTAAAGACACAGAAAATGAAGAAAGATTTTTTAAGCAAGAAGAAATGTTTCATGAGACAGGTGTCCTAATTTCTGAAGAGAAAATGAATCAGAGCATTAAAAATGCAGGGAATGAGCATAACAAAATAATCCATGACAGGGAGAAGAAATCGTGTACAGAAAACATAAATGAAATCTCCGAGGACACCAAAAATAAGGACAGATTTTCAAAAAGAAAAGAAATAACTAATCTTAGAAAAGTAATAGACTTTGAAAACCAATCAGAAGAAAAGGCCAGGAATATATTAGTGGCCAGGAGTCAATCAGCTGAGATATTTGAGCCAAGGGCTCAGATTGTCGGCACCAGATATATTGTAAACGAGGCTGACCGTTATGTACAACATTATCAGGCAGTTTGTGAAGCACCGGTCTTGAATCAGGAGCATTTTTTAAACGTTGGAAAAACAGTATCCATTCTCAGATCTCAGACCACAGAGGAAATTTATCCAATTATAGAACCTGAGCTGATGTATTTGTCTATCAACCAATCAGATGCTAAGGTTGAAAAGCAGAGAAACATGCAGCCGCCTGGTTTTGAAAGCCTAAAGAGAGCATCTACTGAAAGTATATCTGTAGATATTCAGTACAGTAAGACTCCTGTGTTGGTTGTGGTGGACAATTATGTGCCCTGTAGCCGGGCTTCTGTGATTTCTTCTGATATATATTCTCATGAAAGGGAAGTTTCTTTACATGTTGCTGATAATAGTGATGATTACAGTAGGGAGGCTTATTTAGATGTTGGTGTTGAAAGTCAAAATCATGACAAGAAGGCTTTAGAGGTTGCTGAGGATATTCATGATTGTGGTAGAGAGGCGTCTTTAGATGTTGCTGCTAATGGTCATGGCAATGAAAGAGAGCCTTCTGTTGAAGTTGCTAATAGACATGACCTTGGTAGGCAGGCATCTTTAGATGTTGCTGATGATGGTTGTGATGATTTTAGAGAGGCTTCTTTAGATGTTGCTGATAATGGTCGTGATGATAATAGAGACGCTTCTTTAGATGTTGCTGATAGACATGACTTTGGCAAAGAGGATTCTTTAGATGTTGCTGATGATGGTCGTAAAGATTATAGAGAGGCTTCTTTAGATGATGCTGCTGATGGTTGTGATGATGTTAGAGAGGCTTCTTTAGATGTTGCTGATGATGGTTGTGATGATATTAGAGAGGCTTCTTTAGATGTTGCTGATGATGGTCATGATGATAATAGAGAGGCTTCTTTAGATGTTGCTACTAATGGTCATAATCATGATGGAGAATCTTCTTTAGATGTTGCTACTAATGGTCATAATCATGATGGAGAATCTTCTTTAGATGTTGCTGCTGATGGTCCTAATGATGTTAGAGAGGCTTCTCTAGATGTTGCTGCTGATGGCTGTGATCATGGTAGGAAGGCTTCTTTAGATGTTGCTACTGATGGTCATGATGATAACAGAGAAGCTTCTTCAGATGTTGCTGCTGATGTTCGTAATCATGACAGAGAGGCTTCTTTAGATGTTGCTGCTGATGGTCATAATCATGACAGAGAGGCCTCTTTAGATGTTGCTGCTGATGGTCATAATCATGACAGAGAGGCTTCTTTAGATGTTGCTGCTGATGTTTGTAATCATGACAGAGAGGCCTCTTTAGATGTTGCTGCTGATGGTCGTAATCATGACAGAGAGGCTTCTTTAGATGTTGCTGCTGATGGTTGTAATCATGACAGAGAGGCTTCTTTACATGTTGCTGCTGATGGTTGTAATCATGACAGAGAGGCTTCTTTAGATGTTGCTACTGATGGTCATGGTCATGACAGAGAGGCTTCTTTAGATGTTGCTACTGATGGTCATGGTCATGACAGAGAGGCTTCTTTAGATGTTGCTGCTGATGGTCGTAGTCATGACAGAGAGGCTTCTTTAGATGTTGACACTGATAAGGAATCTTTACAACATGAGGATCACAGTGAATATAATTGTTTCCCAGAGCATGAGAAACTCAGTGCCCATGAAAATCCCACAAAGCCTGAGGATCCCAATAAAGATAAGGGTTCTATAGGGCATAGGGATCTCATTGAACATGAACGTTCCACAGAGCATGAGGATCTCAGTGAACCTAAAGGTTCCACATTTCATAAGGATCCCAGCAAACATAAAGGTTCCACAGAGCATGAGGATCTCAGTGAACCTAAAGGTTCCACAGAGCATGGGGATCCCAGTGAACAAAAGGGTTCCACAGAGCACGAGGATCCCAGTAAACATAAGGGTTCCACAGAGCATGAGGATCTCAGTGAACCTAAAGGTTCCACATTTCATAAGGATCCCAGCAAACATAAAGGTTCCACAGAGCATGGGGATCTCAGTGAACATAGAGGTTCCACAGAGCATGAGGATCTCAGTGAACATAAGGGTTTAACAGAGCATGGGGATCCCAGTGAACAAAAGGGTTCCACAGAGCACGAAGATCCCAGTGAACATAAGGGTTTAACAGAGCATGGGGATCCCAGTGAACATAAGGGTTCCACAGAGCATGGGGATCCCAGTGAACATAAGGGTTCAACAGAGCATGGGGATCCCAGTGAGCATAAGGGTTCAACAGAGCATGGGAACCCCAGTGAACATAAGGGTTCCACAGAGCATGAGGATCTCAGTGAACATAAGGGTTCCACAGAGCACGAGGATCCTAGTGAACATAAGGGTTCCACAGAGCACGAGGATCCTAGTGAACATAAGGGTTCCACAGAGCACGAGGATCCTAGTGAACATAAGGGTTCCACAGAGCACGAGGATCCTAGTGAACATAACTGTTCAAAAGAGCACGAGGATCCCAGTGAACATAAGGGGGCCACAGAACTTGAAGAACCAATCAAACATAAGAATCCTAACAGACATGAAGACGTTGTTTCTAATGAAGACATCAAGATTATTCCAAATCAATGTGACGACTTGATTCTCAGTCAACCTGAAGATTTGGTTAAAAAAGAATGTGATGATGTGGCCCCCAATGAACATGAAGAGTTAGTCTCCTGTGAACATCAAGATATGGTTCCCAATGATACAAATGAATATGCAGAAATAATTACCAGTGAACATAAAGCTATGGATCCTAGTGATGCAGATGAAAATGAACATGTTCCTGGTGATACCAATGAACATACAGATATAATTCCTAGTAATTCCAATGAACATGAAGATTTGGTTCCTAGTGATACCAATGTACATGAAGATGTTGTTCCTAGTGATACTAATAAACATGAAGATGTTGTTCCTGGTGATACCAATGAACATAAAGATATAATTCCTAGTAATTCCAATGAACATGAAGATTTGGTTCCTAGTGATACCAATGTACATGAAGATGTTGTTCCTAGTGATACCAATAAACATGAAGATGTTGTTCCTAGTGATACCAATAAACATGAAGATGTTGTTCCTAGTGATACCGATGAAAATGAAGACATGGTTCCTAGTGATACGGATGAAAATGAAGATATGGTTCCTAGTGATACCAATGAACATGAAGATATCGGTATTAGTGATACAAATGAACAAGAAGATATGGTTCCTAGTGATACAAATGAACATGAAGATATGATTCCCAGTGATACCAATGAACATGAAGATGTTGTTCCTAGTGATACTAATAAAAATGAAGATATGGTTCCTAGTGATACCAAAGAACATGAAGATATGGTTCCTAGTGATACCAAAGAACATGAAGATATGGTTCCTAGTGATACCAAAGAACATGAAGATATGGTTCCTAGTGATACCAATCAACATGAAGATATGGTTCCTAGTGATACCAATGAACTTGAAGATATGGTTCCTAGTGATACCATTGAACATGAAGAAATGGTTTCTAGCGATACCAATGAACATGAAGATATGGTTCCTAGTGATACCAATGAACATGAAGATGTTGTTCCTAGTGATACCAATGAACATGAAGATATGGTTCCTAGTGATTCCAATGAACATGGAGATATGGTTCCTAGTGATTCCAACGAACATGAAGATGTTGTTCTTAGTGATACCAATGAACATGAAGATATGGTTCCTAGTGATACCAATGAACATGAAGATGTTGTTCTTAGTGATACCAATGAACATGGAGATATGGTTCCTAGTGATTCCAATGAACATGAAGATGTTGTTCCTAGTGATGCCAATGAACCTGAAGATATGGTTCCTAGTGATACAAATGAACACGTAGATATGGTTCCTAGTGATACACATGAACATGAAGATGTTGTTCCTAGTGATGCCAATGAACATAAAGATGTTTTTCCTAGTGATTCCAATGAACATGAAGATGTTGTTCCTAGTGATGCCAATGAACATGAAGATATGGTTCCAAGTGATACAAATGAACACGTAGATATGGTTCCTAGTGATACACATGAACATGAAGATGTTGTTCCTAGTGATACCAATGAACATGAAGATGTTGTTCCTAGTGATACAAATGAACATGAAGATGTTGTTCCTAGTGATACCAATGAACATGAAGATGTTGTTCCTAGTGATGTCAATGAACATGAAGATATGGTTCCTAGTGATGTCAATGAACATGAAGATATGGTTCCTAGTGATACCAATGAACATGAAGATATGGTTCCTAGTGATTCCAATGAACTTGGAGATATGGTTCCTAGTGATTCCAACGAACATGAAGATGTTGTTCTTAGTGATACCAATGAACATGAAGATATGGTTCCTAGTGATACCAATAAACATGAAGATGTTGTTCCTAGTGATACCAATGAACATGGAGATATGGTTCCTAGTGATACCAATGAACATGAAGATATGGTTACTAGGGATACCAATGAACATGAAGATATGGTTACTAGGGATACCAATGAACATGAAAATATGGTTCCTAGTGATACCAATGAACGTGACGATATGGTTACTAGGGATACCAATGAACTTGAAGATATGGTTACTGGGGATACCAATGAAAATGAAGATATGGTTCCTATTGATACAAATGAACATGAAGATATGGTTCCTAGTGATACCAATGAACATGTAGATATGGTTACTAGTGATACCAATGAACATGTAGATATGGTTACTAGGGATATCAATGAACATGTAGATATGGTTACTGGGGATACCAATGAACATATAGATATGGTTCCTAGTGATACAAATGAACATGTAGATACGGTTACTAGGGATACCAATGAACATCAACATATGGTTACCAGGGATACCAGTGAACATGAAGATATGGCTCCTAGTGATATCATTGAGCGTGGAGATATGGTTCATAGTGATATCAATGAACATGGAGATATAGTTCCTAGTGATATCAATGAACATGAAGATATGGGTCCTAGTGATATCAATAAGCATGTAGATATGGTTCCTAGTGATATCAGTGAACATGGAGAAATGGTTCCTATTGATATCAGTGAACATGACGATGTGGTTTCCAATGAAGAAAAAGATATTTCCAGTGATATCAATGAACATGAAGAGATGGTTCTCAGTAAACATGAAAATAACGTTCACAGTAATAACAACAACCATGAGAATATGGCTACCAATGATACTAAAGAACGTGAAGATTTGGATACTAGTTTTATCAGCGAACATGATGAGATAGTTGTCAATGAACGCGAAGTTTTGGTTCCTAAAAATACCAGAGAGCTTGAAAACACAGTTCTCAGTTATACAAATAAATATGACGATATGGTTCCTAATGAAGGTGAGGAGATAGTTCCCTGTGAACATGAAGAGATAGTTCCCTGTGAACATGAAGAGATGGTTCCTATTGAACATGAAGAGATAGTTCGCAATGAAAATGAAGAGTTAGTTCACAATGAACATGAACAGATGGTTCTCAGTGAACATGCAGAAATGGTTCCCAATGAACATGAAGAGATAGTTCACAATGAACATGAAAATACTTTTCAAAATGAACATGAAGATTCCATTCTAAATGAATGTCGAGATGCCATTCCAAATGAATATGAAGAGATGGTTCATACCGAACCTATAAAGTCGGTTCCCAGTGAACATGTAGATAAAATTCCAAATGAACATGAACATACCGTTCCAAATGAATATGAAGATACAGTTCCCTGTAAACATGAAGATAAAGTTCCCCGTGAACATGAACATACAGTTCCCCGTGAACATGAAGAGATGGTTCCCATTAAACATGAATATGCTATTCCTAATGATTGTGAGGTTAATTCTGATGATGAGAATAAGCACACTGAAAATACAATGTATAAAAATATCCCCAAAATTACTGTAGAATGTCAAAATACGGAAACTGGAAATACAAAATATCCGCCTAGTGAAGAAAATAACATACAATATCCTAATATCAAAACAGGCTATACCTGTTATCTTGATATACCAACTAGCAGTTCAGAACATCATAATATTCAAACTGGCAATCCAGAATATCATATTATCCCAAGTGCCCCTATGAAAAATAATAATATCCAAACTGGCAGTATGGTATATGACATTACAGAACATTGGAAAATCCGAAGTGGCAACTCAGACTATCATAATATCCCAGGTAACAACACAGAAAGCCATAATACTCCAGTTGGCAATGTAGAATATCATGATAACCTGACTGTCAATACAGAAAATCAGAATACCCAATGTGACATCAGAGGAATCAGCCCAACAAATTGCCCTCAGACAAGTGTAGGAAATATTCCTGTTGTCTTCATTACAAGCGATGGACCCTCAGATGTTGCCAAGAAAGATGCCTCAGAGAAAAGAAACCAGCCCCTGGGTTGTCTTTTGAAAGGCAAGCATACAGTTCTCGCACAGTCATTTTCTCAGATCTGTGATCAAGTCATGCATTTAAACAAGAAAAGTGGCCAGAGAGGGAAATCCCAAAAGAAGCGGCTGAAAAGATTTTCCACGGACACACTGTCTGTGCCTGAGGTAAACCAGGTCACGGATGATCTGGATAAAATATATGAGATGAATGTCCAACAGGGGTCAGTTCCTGAGGTCATCGTAACAAATGTTGACGGGGATGGTTCTGATAGTGATCTCCCTGGAAGGAATATGGCAGCCTTTGAAAGCAGCGAACAAAGCTACGAATTTGGCGAAAGACATGTGTATCCTCGTGATGTTAGTATGCTAGCTTCTGGCTCTGAGAGGCAGTTATCGAGGAGATATTTAAGAAGGAATGAAGACGATAGAAAATATGAAGAGATGAACCTGAGAAGAGAAGCATCATTTGTTAGCGTGTCTACTACACATGCAGCAGATTCAACAGTACCTTCATCTTCTGCATCACTTCCTCTTTTACCACCTTGGGTGATAAGGGAGATATAGGATTCTACTTCTGGATCTTTTGGCCACCTCGTCCATAGACACATCGTGCTGATTTAGAGCAGCAGTTCTCAACCTGCGGTTGGCGACCCTTTTTTGTGTGTCGAATGACCCTTGCACAGAGGTCGCCTAAGACCATCGAAAAACACATATTCATTGAAGTTATGAAGGAAAATAATTGTTTGGGGGTCGCCACAACATGAGGGAACTGTATTAAAGGTTCGCGGCATTAGGAAGGTTGAGAGCCACTGTTCTAGAGGTTCTCTGACGGTATCTTTCCATTATCTTCTTGGTCTACCCTTTGCTCTTATGTCCTTCTCCTCTTTTGGTGGATTCCTTGTATGATATGGCGTCACAAGGCATTCTTACTCAATGACCAAACCATTATATTGGATATTGGCAATCTTGATATTCTTCTTCTTCTTCTTTGCGTTCGGTTTCGTATGCTCAGATCAGGCCATCAGGTAGGTTGCCTCTATGAACTCGCATGTCAACAGCAGGTCCTGCATGGTTTCCCATAGCTTGCTATGCACACTTTGCTGTTGAGGCCAGGTGAATTTTCGAAGTTGTAGGTAGAGTATGG